>JAHBMJ010000162.1:20143-44428 GCA_018398765.1 Chromera velia | reverse complement strand
GGGGGGGGGGGGGTGTCCGACCCAACTCGAGGTCCCTGACCCAAAACAGTCTCAGAAAACCTTATTAATTCCATACAAAAATCTATGCAAAAATGCAGTAGCCTAGCAGCTCAGCTGCAGCTGCCAATGAGCCGTACAGGAATCATTGTCTTGCACCATCGTAACATGTATATATATATATATATATATATATATTTAACTAATTTTGGGCTTAGAAAATAGTAAAAAAATAGTTTTAATTTTTGGTAGGGTTTTCATGTTGTTTGATGCTCGGAATCGTCAATTCTCCCCCCCCTGAAAGACCAAATAAAACAAATTAAATTTAATTTATTACCCTTTCCAACATATTTTATTTATTAATTTTTTGTTTTATTCACCATGCTCTACACCTAGGTTCTGAGTCTAGTTTCGAGATCTATAGTCCGAGTTAGTCCGAGTTCTTACATAGTTCAGTGCATATCCTAGCGTATATATTGGGGCAGCGATGGGGCTAGTTTTGAGGTTATTTTTAAATTAATTTACAATTTTAAACTTGAATGCATTGATTAATCAGATTCTGTTCGATTCCGTTATGAGTCACAACTTATGACCGCTTGGATGACCGATTTTTTTATTACTTTCAATCTAGTTTTGAATCCATACTAATTTCTAGACTAAGTTGTTTGATAAATGCTATATCTCCCTGAAACAGGTGTATATCTAGGGCTAATTTTCAAACAAAAAAAAAAAGTAAAAAAAAACGCTCCCCGGACCCTTTTTTTTTTTTTGTTTTTGTTTTCACAACCATGGTGGGGATGCAAAAACACTGGGAAACCACATATTTCTTATATGAAAACAAAAAAAAAAAAAAGTGAATTTTAAAATGACCAAATTTTTTTGTTTGTTTTTTAAAAATTACACCTAGATGCACATGCATCTGACCCTAGATCAGATTTTGACCCCAGACGAATTCGAAGTGGAGAGGCTTTTAAACGGGCGCCCTTGGCTACCATAGCGATAGTCTAGACACCCGACCACCCACTCAATATCACCTTCTTCCTCCCCACAGGCCCCAATGAGGGGATTTCCTACGATAGAGCGATTACTTATACGGCCATCTAGACAATTTATCAACATCAGGACGCCAGCATTGATACTCCCCTCTAAATTATCACCAGCTCCCCTACCCTACATGACCTCCACCCCACACTTGGGCAGCAATGGGAGAAGAATGGATGGAAGAATACTGCAGGTTGCCCCGTTCCTAACAAAGATCTT
The DNA here is from genome assembly GCA_018398765.1 of Chromera velia. Lineage (NCBI taxonomy): Eukaryota > Chromeraceae > Chromera > Chromera velia. Next base: position 43,171 of record JAHBMJ010000162.1, on the reverse strand, counting down.
CTACGTCACCTTTTCCTCCTCCTCATATATCTGCACAACAGCTCTCCCACTCCTGTTACCATCATACCCTTTACCAAACAAGACACAACATTCAACATGCAACAATGGCTCATGGGCAGAGCACTAGCCAAGGAAAAAGCCTCAACATACCTTAATGCCCCTACCCATCCCCCCGCCCCTGCAAAAAAACCACTCAAATACCTCCAGGACTCCTTTTCCATCGCTATGATCCTCCCATCCAACATCGGACAAATCCTTTCCCCGGACCTGACTTGCCCACATACAACTCCCCAGTGGCATATGGATTATAAAACCTAAACTACAGCAGGTGTTCACCAGATAGACATATATCGCAAGCTTTACCACGATAATGGTTCGCCTCTTCCGTACAGGGACAGTAGGCATACTGCTGTGGCGGGAAGCACAACGATATGCCACCCGCATACTAGCTCTATCATCCGAAGGAGCTAACGTGCACATATCAGCCATGCCCCTCAGCTAATTTCAGCTCCAAGTCATACGATTTACCACATCCACCCAGTAGGAGATAGTACACTGCCGTACCCTCGGACTCCCCATACCATGAATAGATGTCATCACAGACGTTACGGATCCTCCACACACCTGCCCAGCATGCCGCGAAGCGGAACTTGAATCTCTAGAGGGAGACTTAGGAAGGAGACATAAGAGAAGAACTCCACATCCACTTCGGTTTTCTGGTATTACCCGATAACGTGGCACGCCTAGCTGTCAGTGAACTTCTGGTAGCTAGGGCAGTCTGGCAGAGTCTGACCTCCGTAACGAAGACGACAAGGAGGCCTCCAACATGGAGGCCCCTACCTGACACAACGCAGACGCATAACCACAGACCTTCACAATGGACAACCCTCCTCCCCCCCCTGTTAAACGTGCAAGGGGCCGCCCCCCGAAGCACCCATCCCACCCCCCTACAACGAATCCCCACCCCCCCCCCAACGAAGCCCCCCACCCAAATAGTGAAGAAGGGTTCCCGCACGTACCACCGCCCCCTAACCCCGTACATGCCCTCCACGATCCCCCCTGCCCCCCGCACATCTCACAACCGAAAAAGCCCTGCCAAAAATTTTTGGACCCATACGGATACCATCTAGAGGCTTGCATTACCGGACCCGAACGAACATGGAGATATGACGTAACATTACAACCTTTCCTTACTCATGCGCGCGCCACTGAGCTAGTAGCCCACAAGGAAGTTCTCTCCCGGCATCTCGAGCTTCATAAAGCCCCCCAAAATTCCCGAATGGACCTGATTATCCACTTCAGCTATAGTAGGACAATACTGTTTGATGTTACGATCGTTACCTCTTTCCTGTCCAGCCAATCTGACAGAGCCCTGTCCAGAATGGCCAACGAAAGAGGCCTCCGGGCGGAAGTTGGAGCACACCTCAAACATATAAAATATGATCATTATATTCACCACATCATCAAGAGACACAACTACACTCTTCTCCTCCTTGCAACGGACAGTTTTGATACCTGGTGCTCTGAGGCTATGGACTGGATTACCACCCAGTCCCGAATCACTCCCCGGGGAGTGGAAACGCCAGNAAGCCCCCCACCCAAATAGTGAAGAAGGGTTCCCGCACGTACCACCGCCCCCTAACCCCGTACATGCCCTCCACGATCCCCCCTGCCCCCCGCACATCTCACAACCGAAAAAGCCCTGCCAAAAATTTTTGGACCCATACGGATACCATCTAGAGGCTTGCATTACCGGACCCGAACGAACATGGAGATATGACGTAACATTACAACCTTTCCTTACTCATGCGCGCGCCACTGAGCTAGTAGCCCACAAGGAAGTTCTCTCCCGGCATCTCGAGCTTCATAAAGCCCCCCAAAATTCCCGAATGGACCTGATTATCCACTTCAGCTATAGTAGGACAATACTGTTTGATGTTACGATCGTTACCTCTTTCCTGTCCAGCCAATCTGACAGAGCCCTGTCCAGAATGGCCAACGAAAGAGGCCTCCGGGCGGAAGTTGGAGCACACCTCAAACATATAAAATATGATCATTATATTCACCACATCATCAAGAGACACAACTACACTCTTCTCCTCCTTGCAACGGACAGTTTTGATACCTGGTGCTCTGAGGCTATGGACTGGATTACCACCCAGTCCCGAATCACTCCCCGGGGAGTGGAAACGCCAGTGCTTACCTTCCATGACCATATGCTAGACAAACGCCTCACTCTTATTGAACGAGTGATCGCGGTCAGAGTCCGCAGGCAGAAGCTACTACAAGACCTCTCTACCACCATCCACTACTCTACCGCCTGGCCAGGCCATTCTGCGGAGACACATCCAGCTAGCACTGCAACTGTTTGGCTCATCCTCGACCATACAACAACTCCATATGGCCAAATAGTAAGCTGCATACGCTGAACAACTCAAAGTTGAGACTAACCTTCGATAGGCTGCCCTCGACATGTTTGCCAACCTTTTTACGAAGTCACAGAAAAAACACACCGCCCCAAGACCAGGCCTCCCCCCTGCCCACTCCCAAGAACAGCAACAATGTGCACTCGAAGAAACTGAGACCCTCCTTGCCACTATATATGACCTCAGAAATATAGATGAACATGCGTCTACACTAGAAGGGTGGGAAAGCACCCAAGTCATCCCACCCTATCGTGGCGATGACCTGCCCAAGCAACTAGAGGCCTAGCCGTGTATCATATCCTGGCGCCGCACGCGCAGCCGTAAATCATTATGGGACAAATTCAACCCATGTACACCACTCACACCGACCCTTCCACCTATCCAATAAACTCACAACTCTCTTCCTACCCCTCTCTTACCTCCTCCGCTCCTCTCAAGCAGTAGTGAATCATTGCTGATTGACCCACACCGCACCGTGTACAACTATATAGCGAACCCTATCCCTGCATGAAAAATAATTTTCTGGTGAATCAAAATTCATATTTTTACATATACCCCACCTCAACCCACAGACCTCTGTATAAGCACCACTTGACCTCAAATGGCAGACTCAACAACAAGTCACAACACAGTACACTCTAGCTTGCACTCCTCTAAACTGATTGTAACACTAGGCAGACACCTCGTATCTGATTTAGCACCTACTGGCTCAGCCACACTCTGAAGACCAGGGGAACGCACGCCGCTGCTCTCTCCACAAGAACTCTTGAACCCTCCATAAGACCTCTTTACCCAAACTGAACCCTAGTAGCCTACCCTTGCACACTACTCCACCTTACGCCTCCACACCTCTCCTGTCTCCTAAGATGGTGACACACGGAGGTAAAAGGAATAGGACAATAGAACGATATCTTTCGAAAGCCGAAGACTAGCCAGGCAACAGCTATCTCGGTAGCTGACACCTCTGGATAGAAAACACTTCCACCAGAAACACACAGTAGCTTGACCTCTATACTGCTCTGGCCCCCCCTTGGAACAAATTGAATGGTATATTATCATCATAAAGGAGGACACACCATCACTCCACACATTATTCACCACTCCACGGCACTCATAATAGTCCCCCGCAATGTTACATACACTCCTTCCCCCTTCCACACACACCCAACCGCAGTCCTCTACTACGTGGCCACCTACAAGCTCCAGGTCCGTGAGGTGTCCCTTGACCCCTGCCCTGCACGGACCCCAAGGGCATCATATACTTTCCATAGGGTGCCGAAGATCTTCAGCCAAGGCCGTCACCTTTGCACTTCATCCGAGGTATCACCCAGAACGGTAGTACTACAGGAAACGACTTGGACTAACCACACAAACACACTGCAGCCGCTATCAAAGGAGGACCTCCTCTCACCAGAAGTAGGCTATGGTGGTACGTAGTGCTAACACTTTATCGGGACTTAGGTATTCCCTCTGTGGTGTAATAACACTGTAATCTACACCTTTGTAGTCGACAGACGGCGACTAATGGTGAAGTATAATGTATCAAAACCAGCTGATTGATCTAAAGCCCTGCCAGGGTATGTGCATCGCCTCGGGGGGCAGCTCAGCTTTGCTGAAATCAGCCGAGAGGCCCTGATATCGTGTGATCACTCTATTTTTTAGGGGGAAGATCGATGTCACTATGCACTTGGTTAATTCGTGGAATTAAGGTAAGTCAATATACATTTCGCCTTAGAGGGCAGCTCAGCCCAGCCCGGGGGCCCTGAGAGAGCACGCACTTGCATAAATATGCACGGTCGAGACACGTGATTAACTTAAACCACTGCATGATGCCCCCCAAGGCACTTACCCAACTAGTTGGGTGTATCACGTATCAATAGTAGCTCTGAGTGCGAACCAAACCTTTCAATCATATAATTAGAAAAAAAAACAAAAAACAAAAAAGTAAATTTTAAAATGATCAAATTTTTGTGTTTGTTTTTTAAAAATTATACCTAGGTGCACATGTATCTGACCCTAGATTTAATCTCAGACGAATTCAGGAATGCGATGACAATCCGATACCAGCTCGGGCTGGGGGAGGAGCTAGGGGAGCCTGAGGAGAAGACCTAGGAGAAGACTCAGTACAAAGGATGCGGGGGTACTTAGAATCTGCACCATGCTCTCAATTGTCAGGTGAAGGGGCTTGTCATACTGCGATATTATAATAACGATGTCAATACGACCTGGACGAGCATCGCAGCGGAAGCCTATACCCCATGGGGGCAGTCATAACAAAGGAACCCATCATCAGGGAGGACTAGAGGGAGGAAGAGGCTGGAGAAGGGGAGGTGAAGGGAATCTGATTCCCTGCTCTGAAGAGGGACTTCGCAGTCTAGTTCGCAGTAAGGGGGGCGTATGCGCCGCAGAGCTAGGCTTGCGATTTTTGATGTATAAGACCGGTAATAAACCTGACCGCAGCCTCTCGGAACAGCACCTCCTCAAGTGAAGGCCCTCCAGCGGCAGCCACAGCAGCAGCAGCAGCAGCAGGAGCCACTGACTCAGAGTCAAAATGTAAACTTGAACCCCGTTTGAAACCCGTATGAATTCAAACGCTCGTAATAGCAGCTGTGAAGAAAAAAAAAAGAAGCACCGAGCCTCAGGGGCAGCGGGGGATCTAAAGATACGATTTTACTGTACTGGTCAGCGGAGTGGACGAGACAATGGAGGAAGAGCTAGAAGAAGAGGCGACCACGTTTTTCAAGAAGATGGCACTGGCAGCCCGGCCCAGTAAGAAATGGGTTCAGCCAATGAGTCAATGACAGCCATACAGTAAGGTCTGACTGTAGCTTTCCTATCTTAGAGCAGCCAGCCAGCGGAGGCGACCTCTATAAGACAAAACAGCCACAGTACTCTAGCACACTACTAAATCACTTATCACTTATCACTTATCAGAGGTAGCAAAGGGCACCAAAGGGATGGAGAGGGCGAAGGGGCAGTTTGTTGTACACCTAGTTATGCACTTATAAAAAATATAAGGTATAACTCATAAAAAATTAAACGACAGACGTACTAGGCTCTGCACTCCATTAAAAAAAAGAAAAAAGAAAAAAAAAGAAAGTTTCCAATCTTTTATTATTATTTTTTTTTATCAACTGAAAAGCATATGGTTTTCAATGCAATACCCCGTGCAACACTCTTACAACACTTATACTTGAACAACAGTTGTTTGTTTATATTGAATGCTATGATAAATAAAAAAAAAATCCTTTAAAAAAAAACTTTTTCTCTTCTTTTATTTTTTTTTAATGTAGTGCAGAGCCTAGCAGACGCAGCCATAGAACTAGAGTGTAGCCGTGTGTTACAATGTATTGCACATCTAGTACTAGGTCTAGTAGCATGTATTGCATTGTTGCATATTGTTTAAGGAGAGTAGAGACTTGTTATAGTAAATTAATTGTAAAACGAAGCTGAACTGGTAAGAACAGAGATTAAATGTCTTCCACCCCCATAAAACTAATTACTATAATGATGCTATATACGACCTGCCTCGATCGTGCATTGCCGCCGAACGCTAGATGCCTATTTATAGGCCGATGGCGATGAGAAAGCATCTTCTAGATGCAGGGTGTTTAGAGTTGCGAGAATGAAGCCCCCTCCCGTTGTATGATACAGGTCTGGCAAAGGGGCAATAAAGCATTGTCCTAGACTCATGCATTGCATGATGGCCTATAGACCGATTAATGATAATAATAATGGTGTATAATGATGATGATGATGACTATATTTTTATTTACTTGGATCTAATAACTAGATTTTAGAATAAATTCTCTGAGGCTAGATTTGAGTCTCACTAGCACACTTATTTGTCAACTGCATAACATTTCGCCAACTGTCATGCATTCCTAGATGCATTCAGTTTATAGAACTTAAACGCTCTAGACTATAGGCTTCTCGCTGTCTTAAACAGAAATCATTATACGTTGATTATTTTTTTTTTCATAACTTCAGCTTTGCATGTTCCTTCTTAGAATCCTTAAACATCTTTTTTTCCCCCAATGTATGCAAAACGACCGTATCAGCAGGTCCATCTGACGATCGACGTAACTAGCAACGAAATCAAACGTTTTTGGCTTCTGTATAAACAAAATCAGGCTACCACCCAGTCACCCATTACCATTTGCAGCAGGATTTTCAAGTTTGAGAGATGAATTCGGTCTTAAAATGATTGATAGCCATCTCCATCATCTTTCCCTCCCAGAACACCTTCCCACATCCCCCGCAGCGCCAGAATTCGTCGTGTTTCTCCAGGGTCCCCTCCTTCACCACACCTTTCAAAGAAGCCTTCTCTGCAAGCTGCCAGTCCTGTGCATTGCATTGCGGACAGCTGCACACAGACATGCATGGACGGGTTTTCGAAGGATGTTTCGTGCAATCCATTAATTTTGTAATGCAAATGCGGGTGTCAAGGTGCGTCTGGACGGTTTGCTTAGAAGGACAAAAAAAAAGTGTAGACAAATGCAGAACAAAAAAACGAAACAAGCAAAAGCGGGCAATCAGGTCGATAGACCGCTTCATAATGCTCCCGGGAGAAGAAATTCAGCAAACATGAGCGTGAACGCGGTGGTTTTGGGAGCCGCTGTTTTGTGACAGCATGGCAAAGAAAACCGATTGAGCGACGCAGCAGATGACTATCGATCTTTGCATTGGCATGCATGGATGCTGCCAGCAGAGGGCGATCAAATCCGATGCCGGACATTGCAGAAAAGAAGTCATTCACACAGATAGAGCTGAGGCGAAGACACAGATCACTACATAAACACTAGATCAGAGTGACTGAGCTATCTCGCTGTCCATGTATGAAGCATGAACTCATCGTTTTTTCCGCCTGTCTCCATGCATCCAAACGCTCACGCCCATGCACCGACCGTCCACAGAGCCCCTCCTCCTCTGGGTTGATGCTGAAGGCCTTCAGGATCTGTCTCACCGTCTCCTCCACCGATCTGCCCCCTACCACTTGACAGGGACTGTTGAAAGCACCCCGTCTCTCCACCCGCTCATTCGTGATCACCACCCTCCCTTCCTTATCAGCCGTCTCCTCCAACACACGACGTTGAGATGACACCAACTTCGTGTCGACATTCAAACCCCGGAGCTTTCTGGCAACTTTACTCAACTGCTCGGGTACCACAAACCGCCATTGGGGTACGCTCCCCACCCCCCCCTTCCGACGATATTCAACCCACCTCTGTACATCCTTGTCGGTAATCGTCACGTCTTGTGTGCGCTTTGAACTCCCTTCTGACTGGGATTTCTGCAAAGATTCTGTCTCTTCCTCAGAGGTGTTTTCTTCCCCGGCGGATTTTCTGTCTGTCTCCTCCTTTTTTTTCTCCCCCTCCACTTTCTTCCAATTTTGAGCCCTCTCTGCTCTCTCTGTGTCTTCTTTTTTTGACCCAGGGTCAGCGCCCTCTTCGCTCTTTTTCGGTTCTTCCTCTTTCTTTTTCTTCTTCTTCTTTTTGTTTTTACTCTTCCTCTTCGAAGCCTCAGGACCGCCCGCCTCCCCCTCTCCCTCCCCCTCCCCTCTCGACCCCAAGCCCACCCCCCGACCACCAACCCAACAACCACCTTCAGGTCCCTCACCCATGCCCCCCTTTCGATTCGGGAACTCTTCCTCATCCCCCCACACAGTCCCCACAACCTCTGGCGACGTGGAGGGAGGAGGAGACCCAATCGACAACGATGACTCCAGAACCTCTCCCTCCCCCCCCTCCTCATTCCTTGTTGTTCTTCTCAGACCTGCACAAAGCACCCCGAGGGCAGCTGCGGCACCCACCACTGTGGTCACTGCATCCAGAACAGCGTACTCGACCTGTTGGGGTCTCAACGGACGCAGTTCCCAATTACCGACAGCGCTGGATTTATCAAGGCAAAGACCAAGAAACAGAGACGCAATCGAAGACAGGCCTGTTACAGAACTGGTCTGATTCTGACTATTCTGCACATTTTGTTGGGTGGAAGGATCTTCTGCGATTTCAGCTGAATTCACTTCACACCCGTCCTGCCCCCCCTCTCTGACCGCTTCCTGCCTAGAAGAAGCCGAATGTGCGTGCGTCATTCCCCCCTCTACCTTCTGTGCAGCCTTTTGAGCAAGCTTGACGGCGTCTAGCTGCACTGCTGGGGCCTTCTGCGTGAGCACTGCGCGATTTCTCTTCTGGATATTCGCCCAGTCGCCCGAGAAGAAGGCGACCCCCACCTTGGTGGGCCATCGGGAGGTCAGCAGGCGAGCCAGGAGTTCGTCCACAGTGTGAGTTTCGGGGACACTCAGAAACCTGTCGGAGAGAGAGAAGAGATCGACAAGAAACACACGAGGGCGGGGAAGCTGTGCAAGCGCCTCTGCTGAGAGAGGCAAGCTGTGCGTGACAAGATTCTCTCCCACAAGGTCCACCTGTTCTCTCGTCAGGGCAGCCAGTTGAAGCAACGCAACGTGGGGGGTGCGTCCAGGCAGCAGGGAAGGCCGCCACTCTGCATCGACGCCAACAAGGGACCCTCTCGGAAGAGTTTCCAGGTACTCTACTGTCTTCTCTAGGGCAGAGAGAGACGCCACCCACTCCACACCCTCAGGCATAGAATCCTCCCACTTCCAGTGCATGCTCTCACGCAGAGTCAGAAACTCTGCTGTCCCTGTATTTTTGGAATATCTCATCTCCTTCTCTCGCCTCCTTTCCATCGACCCAAACCCCCGTCTTCCCCCCCCCGCCCTGTCTCTAGATTCGTGTGCAAACCCAGTCCGTATCTCGGTTTCTCGCTTTCGAAACCGGGCTATAGCGTTTAGATCGGCCCTCCCGAGGGACGGAGGGAGGGCGTTCTCCTGAGGGAGACTCTCAAGGATCTGTACTGCCTCAGCAAAGCGGCGTCTGTCCGCACACACGCAGCCGAACGCCGCCATCATCCTCCAGTCACCCCACACGAGGTCGAGACCCGCCTGCAGACAGACGAAAACAACCGTACGAGCAGATCAATCTGTGGTGCGTACAACCATGCCTATCGATACAAGAAGGCACGAGGGAACTAAACAAGAGTTAGGTAGATCCGTATTAACGATGTGTAGACACGGATAAATGACTCAGCAGGTCCGCAAGGAAGCTAGGCTGTGCACGGGAGACAGACAGGAGACCCAACGAAAAATCGTTTTGTTGAAGGTCGGCATCGTGTTTTTTTTTTTCATCCATCCGTTAGTTCGTTCTGCTGGCTGACTTTGAGGTCTTTCTCGTTGGACATGAAGATCCACTTGGCCGCCTTTGTCTCCTGCGACTGGGCGATTTGGGGGAACTCTGCGTCGACATCCAGACCTGCTCTCTTGGCGACCTTCTCTGCCATCCCCAGGGCCCTCTCCTCGATGCAGAGGAGGACAACCAGACGGAGTAGGGAGGTGTACTTGGAGGACTCCACGGCAGCTGCAGCCTTCTGCCAACCCACCAGGCGAAGAGTCTGCATCAACAGACGATCGAAGATGACAAGCAGAGACAGAAGAGGGGGGAGAAACGATGGGAAAATTCTAAAGAGGAAATGGAATACCCAAAGAGCAGGGGCAGGAGTAAAAACGACATGCTGCACTTGAAGCGACGGGACGTTGCCTTTAAAACTGGGGGGAGGATCAAGGGATAGGGGGTGAGGCAAACACACAGACACAGACACAGGCACAGACACAGGCACACACGGGGGGAGCGGGGAAGAGAGCGAGGGAGCGAGTGAGAGAGACACAGAAATAGACAGAGACAGGGACGGACAGACAGATAGAGGGACACACACACACACACACAGAGAGAGAGAGAGAAAGAGAGAGAGAAAGAGAGAGAGAGAGAGAGAGAGAGAGAGAGAGAGAGAGAGAGATGGCAACATGCGTGAGGATAACACCGAGCCCGGGGGGACAGTTGAAGAAAAGAAGGGCCAAGAAAAGAAAGATTGAAGGCAATGAAGAGAGAAATGCCCCGACGGACAGAAGAAAGGAGCAAGTCACATCCTGTAAGCTCTGGTGTGTCTACATCCACACACAACATAACATTTCCTTTGCCACCTTCTACTTACCCGCAAAGCCTCTTCACTTGTCACAAAATCCCTTTCCCCTGTTTCGTCCCTTCTCCTTCCCTGTCCGTCTCCTTCAATCTGGAGGAGACGGAATTCAATCAGCAGCTCCAGTGCGGACTCGTACCTTTTCTGTTTCAACGCCTCTACAAATTTGGAAACCAACCAGGGTCGCTGGAAGGTTGCCGAAATCTCAAACACACGGGCGAATCTCCCCAGAGACCCGACCTCAAGACGCGCAGAGACGTCCAGTGCCGCCGTCAGGAAAACCCTCCGAGCTACCAGGGGAGCAAAGAATTCACTCATGGCGTCCAGAGCCCTCACCAGATGCTCCTGGACCATTCGGGGCATCTCATCACCCCAAGAGCTGATCGAGGAGAGCATGTTCGACACCACAATCTGCAGATGTCCTTCATCCTTCTCTGATACAAACTGCCCCGTCTCTTCATCCCCCCCCGTCTCCTTTTTCTCAAGCAAACACTGTCGGGCAATTTTGGCCAACAGAGTCTCAGCCTTAAATTCGTTGAATTTAAATAAGTGATCTATGACTGCCTCCTTGATGGAAGGCGGGCAGAGAGCAAGTCGCAGCGCTACCTGCACCCTCACATCCCTACTTTTTGAGGAGCTGCTCTTGTCAGCTTTCTCTTGCTGCATGCTGTGATAGACATCGTCGAACGCCTTTCGAATCACAGCAAGATCTCGCGACACCCACACATCCCGCAGCTCACTCAGATTCTGATCTGTGCTCATGAGGGCGACACTGTTCCGAGTCGTGGGACACAAAAGAAAGCGGCTCTTGACACCCCCCTGAAGAAAGCTGCAGGCGGAGACGGCAAGAAAAATAAGAGAAAGACAAGCAGTCTGAACAACACACCTTGGTCCTTTTGGCGTCATGCACACACACGCAGAACCGCTGCCGCCTTTCTCGAGAAGCACCAACAATCCAAGAGATCGAGTCGTCTGAGAGTGTGAAGTTAACCGTTAGGGACAGAACCAGCATTTTCCAATTTATATTTTCCAATCCGATTCTTTGTCCAGCCACTCATAGCCACTCTGAATGAGCGCCGCCGATTGTGTGGCGCCGCGCCGGCCTTCTTCTGGGCGACGCCGTCTCCTCAACTGAGCGAACTTTTCTCCAATGACTCTGTCCGTCTCTGACTTCTTCAGAAGAATATTGCCCACTTCGCCAGCCTTATCGCCTGCTCTGCTGCTATGCAAGATTGTGTGGTGCAGCTGAGCCGGGTCCCACTGCGCCAGATAACCGTGTTTGGACTAAAAGAAGCGTGGCGACGTCGATCGAGAAATTCATATATACCAAAAATCAGGTGTGTCAGTACTGTCCTGTACATTGCGTAAAGAAGCCTTGCTGAGAAACAGATGACACGAGCTTCCTGACCCTGAAGTTTGTGTCTGTGTGCGTGTGTGCACAATGTTGGCGACACCGCAGTTCCCCTCTCTCAGCCTCCCCGAGCTTGTGGGTCTTCTGAGGGGCACCTTCCAGGCCCACAGCCAGGATGAGATCGCACGGAACGAGGCGCTCCTCGACCAGCAGCAGGAGAACCCCGAGCTCACAGGGTGGCTTCTGGAGGTCCTCCGAGTAATGAGCCAAGGGGGACCTGAGGCACAGGCCCCAGACGCTCTCCAAGTCAAGCAGGCAGCCGCTTTGGCAGTCAAGAACAGAATCCGAAAGTTTTGGACGAATCCTAACAGGATCCTATACTTCAGAGACGCAGATGGATTCAAAAAGGCGCTCTTCTCGCTGATATGCGAACACCCACAGGTAGGCTAGCAAGCCAGACGACTCGGCCCGACTCGTCGCATCTCCTAGGGTTGAAGCCTATACGCCACCGACTAATGCCGTCTCCTCGACGTCCGTCTCCCCCTCTGTCATCGTCTGTCCTTCCGTTTACTGTTCCATCTCGTATGTCTGCCAGTTTGGTTGGTGTGCCTCTGTCGACAGCTTGTCTGCCTGTGTGTGGCTGACACTCTTCTCGTGTTTCTGTTTCCCTGTTGATATGTTTCTTTCTGCTGTGATCGCATGAGTGTGTTCGGCCTAATTGTATGGATTTGTCTCTCTCCCGGCTTGCCTCCCTTGAACATTGCCTGCAGATCGCTGTGCAGATTGACACGTGCCTGTGCCTTATTGGTGGGTGAGTGCCTTCCCCCTCTAGGCCGGACTGATTCCCATTCATTTCTTCTGTTGAATCTTCGATCGGTCAAGTTCCTTCCGTTTCGTCACGTCGTTCTGGTTGCTCCTCCCTCCGTACCTGGATTATTCAATCATCTCTTTTTTCAATGGAGGGCCTTTCCTCTTCGCTGCGTGCTCTCTCTGTTTTTGTCTTTTCTTTCAGCCTGCGCGGACTTTCCTGAGAGTTGGCCCTCTCTGGGGAACGACCTGGTGGGGCTCCTCCAGCAGTGCAGAGCGGCAGGGGCACAGGCGACGTGCGGAGGACTGCGCACAAGTGCACGAATTGCGAAAGCTGTCGGGGGGGGCGGGCGCGGTATGCCTGTGACACGGTGTGCTGCTTCTCAACGAAAACTTTTTGAGGTCAGCTAGCGTTTGCTTTACAGGACGTTGGACAGCAGTCTCATGTGTCTCTACTTCCTCTGAGTCAGACGGCAAGAAGTTTTTTCTAGTTTGACTTCTGATCAGTTTGCCTTTTTTGCTTTTGTCTCCTCGTCCACGTTCCATCCAGCAGACCCGCATGGCATATTGATGAAGGAAACGGAACAGAGAGGAGACACACAGAGCCTCTGGGATTGCTGCCTTTCAGGCTTCCTACTGTCTGTTCTTTTCTCCATGCCCCTTTCTTATCCGTTTAGGCATTTTTTCTGTATGTGTTTTCTCTCTGTCCATCTGCGTGAGTGCAGCTGTCGAGGGTTCTCGCAGGGGAGGTCTCTGGGCTGTGGCGTGATGGCATCGCGGCTCTGATCGGTGGAGGGGGGGCGGACGTGGCTGTCTTGTGCATATACGCAGCAAAGGTGCGTGGGTCGATGTCCAATGCTGCTCCCTCCACTCGTGCAGCAACCCTCCGATGAGTCTCTCTGTCTTGTCTGCCTCTGTGGAAAGGTTCGGGATCAAAGTCTGGTTTCCTTTCTTTTCTATCTCTTGTAGATGCCCGTGGTCGCTCTTTTCTATAGTTCTGCATCTCCACTTTTCATTTCTTGTTTTGCGTGTGTCTCCAGTGCCTTCGGCAGGTGGTCACAGGACTCGGTTGTGCCTCTGGGGGTTTGGGGCAACTGATGTTTCAGAAGGAGGCCTTCGAGTTCTGCTCACAGAGGGTGGGGGAGACTACGGAAGCACTGGCGGCGCTTTTTCGGGGTGCGGGGGGAGATGCAGGTCAGTGTTCACTCAGCTCTCTCTCTCTCTGGTGGCAGAACAGTCCAATCAATGCTGGTGCCTGAAGAAGGCGGGGTGAAAGACTAGAATTGGGTCCTTACGCTGATTTGTGGAAATGCGTTGAGAAAATTGAGGTTGCGCTTTTGCCCTGTTTGTCTATGTGGTGGATTTGTCTTCGTGTGTGGTCCCTGCTCTCCCGTTTCCACATGCTCTCGCAGGTCCACCATTAAAAGGAGAGCAAGGAGGGGGGGACGAGAGATCCCGGCTGTTCAAGAGTCTGATGAAGATTCCCCTGGCAGCCCTGGAACTTGCACCCCTGACAGCCAGCAGCTCGCTGGAGCCTCTGTTACAGCTGCACTGCAGGCTGATGGTGTCAGGGGCGCAGCAGGAGAGCACAGGGGGGGAGCAGGGGTCCGGCTGGGTGGTGGAGGGCCTGACGTTTGTGAACGCGGCCATCGCATCCCCAGCTGCAGACGAGTACTTCGAGCTCCCGTCTCCAGAGTGTCAGTCAGTTAGTCACTGAAGGCGTTGAAATTTTGTTGGATCGGCAGTAAACTGATCGTTTTCGGTAAGCGAGGAGTCAATGTGCGTCTTGTCAATAAAGTCGAGAGGCGCTTGTACGACTGTCTGTCTGTGATTGCGGGCTTGTTTTCTTTCGCCTGTCGAGAGTCACTGAAAAAGACGAAGACAGAGAAAGAAAGACCATTAGGGAGAGAATTTCTGTGCATGCATGAAGAATAAAGGTCTCGCCTCTGCAGGTCTTTCTTGTTTCGCATGTAATCGTTCGACGAAGTCTTTTTGAAAGCGTCGCTGCCACGCTTCCGCTTTTTCTCACACCCTTTCCTTCTGCTCTTTACAGCAGACTTGACCTGGCTGCCGCACAAGTCCAAGAGAATTCAAACTTTTCTTCACATTGCGTTCTTGTTCTAAAATTCCCCTTCACCTCATCTCTGCAGTAGAGGCCGCCTGGCAGCAGTACAAGGCCCAGATCAGTGCCGTTCTCTCGGGCCCCTCCTGCACACAGCTATTGGACTTCTCTGTCTTCGGGATCTTCCTAGAGGGGACGGGGGACAGGACGCTGACGGAAATCAACGACGACCCGATGGACTTTCTGGCCACAGATGAAGCGGGGAACGAAAATTTTGCTGCAGTCAGTCAGTCAGTCAGTCAGTCAGTCAGAATTCATCTCTGTTTCATTCATTTGGATATAGGAAGAGTGGTGTGAAAAGACAGGGCCTGCTTTGTGAGGACGCGAGAGGCATGTTTTTCGCTTGATGCTCTTTTGCTTTCTGCATGTGTATTGGTCCCTGATGTTGATTTCCACTTGAAAGAAAGCCGTGTCTACATTTGTTGCGTGATCTCCTTTCCCCGTGCATCTGTGCCGATGGTTCCCGAGTGAGTAAGTGAGTGAGTGAGTAAGTGAGTGAGTGAGTGCAGACGGCGACGGAGTTTCTGTTGACGTCTATCGCCGCCTTGTGTCCCAACGAGACCGCCGCTTTTCTCGGAGGAGAGTTCTCGAGGCTGCCCAATCTGAGGCCCCAACTGCCGGTGCTGCAGGGCGGAGGGGCAGTGGGCCTTTCTGGAGACGGCACTCAGGCTGTGCGGCGGAGAGAGGCAGCGTGAGTAGAGAGAGGCATATGAATGAACATACACACAAGAGTCAAGAACAAAGCAGTTACTTAAACCCGAATGACAAGCAGACAGAAGGGAATGGGGTGTTGGATGCAGAATGGAAGAGGCATGGAAGCATTCTCTAGCTGTTCGTAGTCGCGGGGCGTCTGTTCTGTACATCTCTGCAGTCTGAGATGTTCGTTCTGCAGCCGTATCATGCTTGTCTGCTCCCTTCTGGTGACAGACCGTCTCTGTGTCGACATTTGCCCCTTTTTGAAGGTCCTGAACTAATTGCGGAAACACCTGAAAGGGAATCTTGATGATGGAGTCACCCTTTGAGACTCCTCTGTTTCCTCATGACTCCCCTGTTTCCCCTCCCTCCAGATACCATGCTGTGACGACGGTTGCGTACCAGACGGGGTTGAGTTTTTGTGGTCCTTTTTCTCTTCCTCAGGGAGACAGCGGGGCATCGTCGTCACAGACGGACGCAGCAGCAGTGGCAGGCCGTTTGTGGTTGAGGTCCTCTCTGATGGAGGATGTCAGCGCTTCGGCATCCGTGGTTGGTCGATTTGGTTTCTTCTCTCTGTAGTTGTGTTTGATGGCATGTGCATTGGGGGAGGGGGGGCAAATTTGAAGTGGTGCAAATCCAGAGGAAAGAAGGAAATCGTTAGACCTGTCCATGCAGCAGCAGATTGCAAAACGAGAAGTGCCTGTAAGAAAAGTAACCCAACACCACTGTTGATCGGCTTTGAGATTGAGCTTTGAGTATGTAACGGGACGACATATGTAGATGGAAATGCCAAGAGAGGACAAAGAGAGGAGAAGGGCCGAACCAGAACTTGATCAAGACTACTGTCCCTGTCAGATACTGAGTGGGTGAATCCTTCCTAGAATGAGAAGGTGGGAACGATGGGGAGAAACCAAAATGGAAAAGTCAGTAGCAATGAGAAGCAGCAGCCAGCATCTCTATGCCTTTCCCCCTTTTTGTGTCAAAAACGCAGGCAGCATATGCCGACGGTGCAGATTCTTTGAGGTCGGCCCCTCGATTGATATTTATTGACATGAAAGTCCCCTTGATTCAACTGAGTCCTTTCATTCCAACGTTTTTAATGCTGTTTGTTTTCTGCCAGGAGCTGTCAGAATGACATTCATTCAAAACATTTCCCCACCACGTTCCGAAATGACCCCAGACGACGATATGATGCGGCGATGCTTTCCTCTGCATGTGCTGTGAGCTTTAGAAAGGGAAGGGAGGGAGCGAGTCCTGCTATCGCCTGCTTTCCTCTTGGTGTATCGTCGGAGTTGGGATACACGAAGGAAGATGCAGGGCGTAACATCAGTTTTTTATTTTCAGGCGCATAACAGCCTCAGCCCCTCTCCTTTCTTGTGCGTCCTTCTGCCTGCCTGCAGACTTTCATTGGTGTGTTACAGAGCCATTCTCTGTCTGGGCCCTCTGAGGGTTGCCATGGCGGCAGCAGACCCCGATCCGGAGGCAGTGAATGGGGGGTTCAGTTTTGTTTTAGAGTGTCTTGCAGAGGCATCACGAGGGGCGGATGCAATCGCATCGAGAACAAGGGGAGGGCTGCAGGGACAGGGAGGTGGAGGGGGTGTACATGAAATTGGAGCTTTGTTGATTCGCTCTGCAGTCTGTGCAGTCCTCGTACAATGTCGGTCCTTCTCGATCCCTTAGTTAGCACAGGAAGCAGGGAGGGGGGTTATGCTGGTTATTCTGTTCTCGGAAACTGTCAATCCCCACTTTCACCTCCATGAAGCAATGCATTGATTGGTACCGTATTCGACTTCTTGCATCATCTCTTCATACTTCTGACCGACCTTTTCTCGCTGGCAGTAATCGAGGATTGACGTGTAGAGCTCGTTCTTCAGCAGCACACCCGCTGATGGTAATTTGTATCGTCTCAGATTTCCGTTTCTTTTCACCTGCTTCCCTTTTCTCCTCGTCAGCCCGTTTTCACCCTGTCACGCTCTTTCTTTCTCTCTCTCTCAATTCTCCTGTGCCATGCCGGCCCCTTGTTACCCTCCCCTGCCCTCACTCAATTTGTTTGCCCCCCCAGATATGGATGCAATACCTGAGGGAAGCAGGCGGCAGTCCGTCTCCACAGTCGCCACTGCGAGCGGAGGCGGCGGGCTTCTGGACAGGCCCGGAGAGGAGCCTCTTGTGGAGGGGAGACTATGGACGGAGATCCTGGGGGCTGTGGGTGAGTGCCTCGGAGTGTCTGCAGGATCCCACGTGGCTGCCTGTCTGGCACAAAGAAGTCTTCTGGCTCTGGAAACAATCCTTACAGCGAGACCCCCCTTGGTTGGTCAGCCAGCCACACATAAATAAAGCCGGATGGATGGATGGATGTACATCTACCCACTTGCACTGAATGGAGTGAAGCGAAAAACAAAAATGCCGCAGTCTAAAGTCTGGATTGACCACGTACAAGATCTCAAGGATAGGCAGGCAGACAGATGGAACTGCAGGAAAGGTGAGAGGCCCCCAGGCGGGCGGGAATGAAGTAGGAAAATATAAATGTCGGACACACACACGTCCCGAAGAAGTAAGTAAATTGGACATCAATTTGCTTCGACGTGGGCTCTTCTGCCTTTGTCTCCCTTCTCCATCATTCTCAGATAGAAGACAGCAACCGACCCTTCTTTATGATAGCTTACACAAGGTTCCAGATCATGCTTCCTTTCAGTTGCTCTAATTTTTCTTATTCGTAAATGCCCCTGCTTTATTTCCTATTCTCTCCTGTGGTCTCTCTCAGTCACGACTCCTCGTGTTGGGAGATTTTGGTCAGGGCGGGGGGGCGGGAAGAGGCAGGGGTCTGGCTCAGTTGGAGGCGTTGGCAGGGGAGTTGTGGACAGAAGCGCAGAGCGGATCCCTCCACCCTCAGAAGACGACCTCCCTGCTGTCTCTCCTGTCAAGACTTATTAAGGTAATTAGCAAAGGAAGGAGGCAAAGCTTGCCATCTTCCTGGAAATAGCCCTTCGGTCGCGTTCAAACAACTCAGGCCTCTCATTAGATAGTGCCGTTGAGGGACACTGTGAATACTTAGGGCACAAGGGCATCAGAAGCAGAAGGAAGTATGTAAACGAAACTCTAGCTGCATCTTTCCAGTCCGTCTATTGTTTTACCCTGTGAGGAAAGATCTATTTCTCACGATCTGCTCAGCTCTCTTTTTGTATTTCAAAGTGTTCCTTCCCCTATCTTCCAGTTTGGGGGGTCTTTGGCACCTGCCAACACTAGGTAATGTATTTGCTCAGCTGAGTGGAATACAACTTTCGTACGTCTACCCGTCTGTTTCTGTTGATTATTTCGATCTGTTTTGCAGAGCGGTGGGCCACCTATTGCGCTTGCAACGGCCCCGTTAATATCCCGGGCCTTGTTTCTTGCACTTGCAGGTCAGAGCCCTGTAGGTGAAAACGAACGAGAAGGAAGAATTTAAAATGCATATTTTTCTTGGGGAACTTGTACACTTCCTGTCAACAATCCTGTATGGCCACCATGGGAGTGGTCTTCCACCTGTGAAAGAGAAGAAGGAGTAGATATGCGGAGTGAACGGCAGGGCATCGAAAGGACGATGGGACTCCATTTGTCTTTTGGAACGTCTTCTGTGCAGATGCCCCTCCCCTTTTGTTCTTTGTTCCTTCAATGACTTTTTTTGTCTCTCGTTGCTTGCTTCCTTCGTTGCCTTTTCTTTCTGGCAGAGTGACCTCGTCAGTTGTTTTTTTTGTTCTGTGTGCAGAGACGAGAGGGGCTGAGGGGCCTGCAGAGGAGGGCCTTGGGCTTTGGCATCTTGCCCTGAAGGCCTTTCCTTTTCCTCCCTGTTCTGCATCTGCCTCTGGCGCGCTTGGACAGCAGCAGGGCGGGGGAGAAACGCAAAGCGTCGTTGCGGCGTGTGAAGGTGCGAGTGCCCTTCTGAACCTGGCACGGCTGCTCGAGGCCCTGTGCAGAAGGTGTGTCGGGGGAGCGGCTGAATTGATATCAGGGCAGGACAGAAAGAGGGTAGCAAACGGGGGGGTTTGTGTTGATGTTCGTGCAGTCCCCGCAGTGCTTCTGGCTGTGTGCCTTCCTCTGTGCCTGCTAATGTCTCTCTGAGCAGTAGGGAGCAAATGAGACAGTGACAGAGAATGGCCTCTTCTTCAGTGAACTCACCGAATCACCCCCTCGCCGGATCACTCACCTTCGGGCGTCTCATTGTTTGACTTCCTTCCCTCTTTTGTGAACGGACCTGCAGAGAGCCCGCCCGGATTCGGGCAGCCCTTAGAGCGACCGAGGCCGCAGTGGTCCTCGCTGCCTCTGTGGATAGACACCTGATGGCGTCTCCTGAGGCGGGCGCGGGTGGGTTGAAGGAACAGAGGCTGAGTGAGGGTGATTGCTTTCACCTTCTGCTCGTTTCGAAGAAACACAGGGCATGCGGTTGGACCTCTTGCTTCCTGTTGTTTCTTGAAGTGGCTGTGTCCTGAATGCAATCACTTGAGGGCAAGCGGCTGTGGTCTTTCTGCAGAGAGGGTCACAGACAGAGAGGCAAAAAGGAAGGGAAAGAGAGAGAGACGTACGATTGATTGAGGGAGTAAAATTTGGAGGAGAATTAGTGCAAATTGATCGATCCGTCTCGTTGTTCTTTCTGCCCAAGCCCTTTCTCCTTCAGATGAGCAAAGGTAGCACTCAAGAAAGTCTTCTTACCTCCATTTTCTCTTCTGCAGTAGTAGCATCATCAGGGCTTGTGCCCACAGAAGGATCGTGGACTTGTTCTCTTGTGGGAAGTGTGGGTGGATGGGTGCATCGGGTGTCTGGGGAACTGAAGGGGAGGGGGGCACTCGCAGTGTGTAGACTGATTCAGACAGTGAGTCGAGGGGATCTGTCTGTCTTTTCTTTCTTTCTTTCTTTCTTTCTTTCGATTTTTCTTTTTTTCCTTCTTTCGATTTTTCTTTCTTTCTTTCTTTCTTTCTTTCTTTCGATTTTTCTTTTTTTCCTTCTTTCGATTTTTCTTTCTTTCTTTCTTTCCTTCCCTCTCCCTCTCTCTCTCTCTCTCTCTCTCTCTGTTTTTTGGTCTGTCTATGTCTCTTTTGTTTTTGTGTTTTCGGTCTATCCATCGGTTTCCCTTCACTGTTCCCTGTTCGGTCTTTTTTTTTTTCATTTGTGCAGTCGCCAGGTCGACATTCTCAGGTTTGTTTCTTTTTCTTTGAAGTCACTCCCTTCCAGCTACCCTTGGAAGGCACACGCTCCCAGACACACTTGTGCAGTTTGGTACTACTACGTCACTGCTTTTTTGCTCATGTATCATTCTTTGTCTCATTCTCTGCACTTGCAGATCGAGCTTCACAGTTCTGTGTCGATGACGGATCTAGTGGCCTCATGTTCCGCTGTTCTCTTGCATTCTGCCTCAAATAGGGCCATGAGGGGGGGGGACGAGGACGAGGAGGGGGAACTGGAGGGGGAGGACGAGGACACTTTGGATGATACAGATGTCAGTCAGTGCATTGACATGTGGGTGGATGTCGTCATTTGCAGTACGTGATTTCTTATTGGTCTTTGCAGAAAGAAGCTTTTCCCCATGCCTGGCTTGCCTTCAATGTATCCTTAACAAAGGTCTACGAATTGATAGCCTCGATTGCTTCACAGAAAGGGTGAAGGTACAAGTGAACCGGTGGATCCGTGGACAGCGGAAGGGGTGCAGGCATTGACATACACGTGACCGTCGAAATACGTGCTTGTACGACTTTGCTTTTTCCGTCCGTTTGGTCTCTCTGTTGACCGAGAGAGACTTGACTGCACGCAGTGTGACGAAGTGACGCTTCTTGCGGACGCCACGGCGGTGGAGGAGGGGGGCGCGGGGTCGAATGAAGTTCCTGGGGCGAGTGTCGTCTCTTTGCTGAGGGCGCTTGTACACGTAGTGGCAGATGAAAAGAGGGGAATGCAACACGCGGTTGGTGAGTGAGTGAGTGAGCGAGCGAAGAAAAAAGGGAGTCCGTATTTCTGCGCGTCTCCTGTCCGTCTTTCATGCAAGTGAACATCTTCTCCGCCCAGGTTCCATGAAATGGAGATTTTCCCTGGCTGCCGTATCGGGCTCTGGATTTTCCCTGCTGTCCTCCGTTGCCTTCTTGGATCGATGAATGTTTCCATGAAGTTGTTTGTACGACAACGTGGGAAACCTTTGATGAAGGAAAACAGGGAAGAGGCACAAAGGAATGCTAACGTACTTGCACGATGATTGTGATGTGCGTTCCTGCGACTGTGTGGGAGTTGAACCAGTTGGACAAACGGACTTGCTGGTCTTGCTGACAACGTACTTTGTCTCTCTGCCCCACCCTCCATTGCTCTCTCTCTCTCTGTATGTGTGCAGGAAGCGGCATCCCTCCTGAGTGCTGCATGCCGACCGTTTGGGGGTTCTGAAGGATTGATCACTTTTGTTTGTGGAGAGTTGACCGTCAGTCTGTTAATTCTTTTTGGTCTCCTTTCCTGGATCTTCTCTTCCGTCCGGTCTTGTCAACAAATGAATCTGTCATCAGCAATGCGCCTCATAGGAAAGCTATCTGGCTCTCTTGAAGATTCCAAAGTGCACACTGCACCAAACTTTTTCCACGCGAGATGTGAGGCCATCTCTCTGTCTGCTCAGAGTACTGAGCAGGTCAGTTGAAAGTGTAGCTGACGACAAAGGGAAGATGTCCAGTCGCGAGCATCTGTACAGTTGAAGTGGGAAAGCAGAAGGGGCGAAGGGAAAGTCTAGAGAGTGGTGCAAAGTGTCAGAAGACAGTAAATTTATCATCTCTCTTCCTCCCCTCTCTTTTCTCTTCCCTTCTTTGTGTTGAAGTATGTCTCCGTTTTTTTTTAGAAAAGGTTGTCTGTTTTTCACTCCTCTACTGCAGGGAAACAAGCTGACATCTCCCTTTTTCGGGGCTGTTGCAATTGTGGGGGCTTTTTGGTGAGCCTGTGATCCTTTTTTTTTCTGAATCATTCTGTGTTTCTGTTCTACATACATTCTTAGAAACACCTTTTGCAGTCTGGTTTGTTTTTTTTTTCTTTCTGTGGGATTCTTAAGCCTTCATTCACTCTTCTTTTGAGGATCCAAGCTGCAGCTCTCTCGCATCCAACGATCGATGCGTGCCTCGTCTCTCCTAGCTGCAGTGTTTTGTCTGCAGGGGAAATGAGCGGGCAGACTGGGCAGGCAGCAGTGAGCAGTCAACAACGGAGCATTTTGGCAGGGGCGGTGCAGTGGTTTTTGCAGGGGCAGGGTGGAGGGGAGGGAGGGGACTCCGTGTTCCTCCCACTTCCTTTGTGCGAAGAGAATCTCATGGCGTCGTTCAGACTGCCGGATACAGACAGGCGAAAAATGGTGAGCTAGATGAGAGGGGCAGGTGGTCGAATGGGCTGTTCTTGGTTGCTGAATAAATCTTTCGGAGACTGTAAAATTTTATCGTTCGGGGAACTTATGTCGATGTGCCTCACCCTCTGGACGTGCAAATTGCATTTCGCCGGCTCGGCATCTTTGAATTCGTGCCAGTATGCCTCTCCCCCCCCCCTTTCCGTCACTCTCCTCTCTGTCTGTCTGTCTCTCTCTCTCTCTCTCTCTCTCTCTCCCC
>JAHBMJ010000162.1:12500-20138 GCA_018398765.1 Chromera velia | reverse complement strand
TGTGTGTGTGTGTGTGTGTGTGTGTGTGTGAAGGGTTGATTATGAATTTGTAGAAGGCTCTGTTGGCTCTTATTTGATTTGCATAACATATTTTTATGGCTGCAGGCTCTTCTCGAAGAACGAGGGGTGCTTGAACGTCTTCTGCAGGAAGCTGGCCGGGCCACCAGATGAACGCTACGCCGCAGTATTTTTTAAAAGTGAAACTGCATGCATTCTGGGCCAATTTCTGGCAGCTGCATTGCCACTCTAGTACTAGTGGCATGCTATGGGTAGCTACATGGCTAGTATGACTAGTATGACACGCGTCAATTTCCATTATACATTTCGTGTTTTAAAAAAATTCTACTAGTGAAATGTAAGAGAATGTAAAAGATTTAATTGAATTGAATGGAATTAAGACAGTAATTGTCCTTTCTCAACTTTAGTGACCGGTTTGTGTACCTAGCTGTATACATGCATTATCAAAACGCTCCTAGAGCCGCTCAGTGAAAGATGTTTCAATAATTTTAAGTAATAAGTTCCAAATAATTTAGTGATGCCCTAGAGCACTGTCGCCGTTTTGTCTTATAGAGGTCGTTCCAATGTATACTACCTAGAGGGATCATATTCAGGAAGCATATCTTCAACACAATCATATCCAGTCAGACTAGAAGATAACTTCCTATTTATACATAGCTCTGTCGCATTGTTTTATAAGTCAAATTTGTAAAATTAAAAAAATAGTAGTCTAGGAGCGCTGTAGGAATTGAAAAAAAAAATTTAGGAGTTCAAACTAAATTTTTGACCCAATGTGAGGCCCGTAGGACCCAACTAGTTAGTATAAGTCTTCACTAAGTCTACCTAGTCAACTTGGTCCAACGCCGCCCCTTTTATCTGACAAACTCAAATCTTCGTTTTTTTAAAAAAAAAAATGCATTAATTTTATCCCCCTAGGTAGTATACGCCTACAAAAAAAACATTAATAAGAAACTTTTTTTCGTTTTTGAATAGGAAAACGTTCACAATCATAAAAAGGACTAGATACAAAAAAATAAATTTTTTTAGTGTAATTAATTAACAGTGACATTATTATACTAATAATAGATAAGAAAAGCCACTGTTTAAGCCAGACCTAGAACCAGATTGTAACTAGTTCCTAAATTAAAGAGGGTGTTGTGTGCTGCTGTGGTGTCGTATGGTGCGTCCTACATCATCCCACACAGTGGTTCCGGCATGTCCCGGCCAGGCACCTCGCCCATGCATGTGCGGGCGCGGGGGCTACGGCTGGATCAACCCTGAACGGCAGAATAATTGCTTCTACTTGCTCTTCACTCAGATCAATCCACACTAGTTGAAACTTCCTTTCTCTTCTAGCCCTATCTGACAGTCCTTAGACTTAATACGGCCGATGCATCTCCATTCATCATGTGACCTTATATGTAGGCTGCTAGCGTGGAACACATCAGAGGGCTCTAACACATAGCCTAGCACTTAGCACAAGTTGCTACGCACCTTTAATTAATGCGTCTTAAGTGTTTTTATGTTTTTTTATTTATTTTTTTAGCTTTGGATATACCCCTTGAGCATAAAGAGAAACAAGGATAGGATGGGATTAATGTCTGGAGGATTAGCCTCCTGCCCCAATGCCGAGCGCTCGACACACAAACAACTTGAAGCCTTTTTCTTCATAAACACGTCAAATTGTTCAGTGGATGAAGCCTCTGCGGCAACTTCGAATGAATCGAATCAAAAAACAGCTAGTAGTAGAACAACAGATGTAGCTAGAAAACGTTCACAGTTTAAGAAAAATGTAGTAGTCTACTGCATGCATGCAAACTTCTAGGCAAACTTAAAGGTTTAAATACTAGTCAAAAATCAAATCCTAATTAATTCTTAACATTATATACATTACATTGTAAAGGTTTGAGTGACAATATGCAACGCAGTATGTCAGCATGGAATAAGCTGCACGCATTGCGAGTCTGCATGGCATGATGCATATATGCACGGTGTGCGTCAGTCCATGCATCTGTCCGTCTATTAGTCATTGCACGCGCCATGTAGGTCAGACAGTCTGGAGGCAACAGAGTATTGTCTAGGAGAGAAGTACAAACCTTGCATGACAGAACTTACTTCTTATGAGCCCCGTACGTAACGCCTTGCTGCGCTACCTGATAATATGAATGATCGATTCGACTTGCAAACAAATCTAGACAATGAAAATTTTATTGAAACTAAAATCCTAATGCATCCGTAATATGTTTGTTTGTGGTCATTCTTAATCTCTAATCATTGTCCCGCCGAGTGTCCGGCATCAGAAGCATATTGCATTCGATCGATTGCGCAATTCACTCATCGCTCAATCGGTTAGTCTCCACTGTCTTCCTCAGTCACTCGCTTAGTCAATCATCATGTCACCCTCATCACTCACTTAATCTCCTTCCATTTCTCCCTAGGTCTCTCTGTCTCCCTCTCTCTCTCACACACACAGACTCTCTCTCTCTCTCTCTCTCTCTCTCTCTCTCTCAGACTGTCTGTCTGCTCTCTCTCTCTCTCTCTCTCTCTCTCTCTTCACACACACACACACACACACACACAGAGAGAGAGAGAGAGAGAGAGAGAGAGAGAGAGATACACATACACACGTACACACGTACACACGTATACACACACCCACACACACACACACACACACACACACATACACACACACACACACACACACACACACACACACAAACACTCTCTCTCTCATTCTCAGACACACCTCGACGTTCTCTCTTCCCGTTCTTTTTTTTTTTTACCCTTTCTCCCTCCCTCTCACTCATTTACTCGTGCACGTACTCACCCACCAACTCACTCACTGACTCACTCACTCACTCATTCACTCACTCACTCACTCACTCACTCACTCATTCATTCACTCACTCACTCACTCACTCACTCACTCACTCACTCACTCACTCACACTTACTCACTCAGTGTGACACCCACTCTCTCATTCACGCACTTGTTCCCTCACTTAAGTTGATTGAGGACCTTACTCACTTTAAGTTACTCACTTACCCACTCACCCACCCACTCTCTCACTCACTCAGTCAGTCAGTCACTTACTCAATCCTAGCACTCACTCACTAGCTCTCTCTCTCACTCATTTGCTCACTCACTCCATCACTCTCTGCTTACTCTTTTTCTCTTCACTCACTCTTTTTTTACTCAGTTACCCACCCACTAACTCACTCGGTAAGTCAGTTTATCAGTCACTCATTCACTCACTCAGTCACTCGCTCACTCGATTGCTCGTTCAATGACTCACTCTCTCTCTTTCTCTCTCTCTCTCACACACACACACACACACTCTCGCGCTCCTAGCTCTCACTCAGGCACAGTGACTCACTGACTGACTGACTGACTCACTCACTCACTGAAGCTTGAAATCCATAACCAATCAAAGTGGTTCACTTACTCGACGTCCCATGCCCCTTCTGGCGGGCCGCTGCCTTCTGCAGTCGTCAAAAGGATGCTCTGGGGAAAGTTGGCATAGTATAGAAGAAGACGTCTTGCTACGTCTCGCAACAAGTTTTTTTCGTTTCATTGATATTTTGACTTACCGAATGGTAAGGACCAGAAGCAGCTTGGGAAATAATGGTTGTGTAGTGTAATGGCCCCCTGCCACTTTGTTCTCCTCAATGCGGTCTGGAGAGCGAGAAAGTTAACAATCCAGCACAAAAGGTTCCGAAACCGATTCATGGCTTTCAACCAGAGTCACCAGACCGCACCAGACACAGTGACACTGCAAGAATAAGGTCGATGGGAGTGTAACAAGCCTGCAGAATCAAAGAGGCGCACAGTGTCTTTGTGTCTCTTTTCAAACTTTGTCAAATCTGCAAGGAGAATGGTGCACTCAAACAAGATATATAGTAAATGGGACAAACTGATTGAATCAGTGGATTTGTACATGGAGGCGAAGGTTATGCGTCAATTGCCGTGGCCCCCGGCCATGGTATCTGTTAAGGCCTTTAGCCGCACCTATGGAAAAAAAAAGTCGAATTACCAATAAATCGGGTTACATTTGCCTTTCGGAACCCGCGCTTTCCGGCAACTCTACAGCGCGTGCATGGCGAACATGCACCTTTTGTCTAACCTTGATGTATCGGTACATATATACATATGCAAAAACACACATAGAGGCGAATTGTATGTAGATTCGATCATCTGTGTAGTTTTCAAGGAAGGCGATAAAGTACACCGTCTAAGTGAAGCTGTTCTAAACTGCTTCGTTCTTTGACTATACTACTAAGCTCACTGGTAAGTTAAGACATGCCGCTTTACAGAGTTAGGAGTAAGCCGCACTACGACTGAGTACGCTTGACAAAGAAGAAAAACGGTTAATTTGATCTGCAGGAACCTCTTTTTACCCGTCTTCTTTCTCTCTACCTAGCTCTCTACTTGGCCCCTCTTGCCGTTCTTCGATCAGCACCTGGTTTCTCGACTTCCTTCTACCTCCACTTACAGATTTGGGACGCAAAATACTGTCTATATATAGTATGTGTCGCTGTAGTATTCGCTTTAAAATGTTGTAGAGAGGCTTACCGCGTATGGGTCCAGCGCTTGGTGAGTTCAAGAGGGAGAGATGTGAACAAAAGCCGTTTAGGCCTGTGGATAAAGCTAGGTAAGCAAGTGTGTAAACAGAAGCCGTTTGGGCGTGTGAGTGAATGTTTAGGCGTGCGGGTGCATGGAGAAAGAGGAACATGGAAAGGAAGTGTGTGCAGTAACAGAATCTGCTTAGGCCTACAGCTGGATAAATGAAGAGAGACGGAGAAAATGAGCGTGTTTATAAGTATGTATGAGTTTGTGAACAGAAGCCGTTTGGGCGTGCGGGCGAGATAAGGAGAACGAGTCACACAACAGAAGCCGCTTGGGCCCGTGGATGAATGAAGAGAGATCAATTATGTATCATTGAAGAAAAGCTGCTTGGGCCGCTGGTTAGGCCTGTGGATGAATGAAGAGAGATCAAGTGTGTGAACAGAAACATATAGAAGCCGCTTGGGCCTATGGATGAGTGAAGAGAGACAAGAAGAACAAATGTGTGAACAGAAGCCGTTTGGGCATGTGGGTGAATGAAAGGAGATAAAGAGATACAAGGAGAGCGAGTGTATGAACAGAAGCCGCTTGGGCGTGTGGGTGAATGAAGGGAGACAAAGAGATACAAGGAGAACGAGTATGTGAACAGAAGTTGTTTGGGCATGTGGGTGAATAAAGGGAGTGTGTGAATAGAAGCCGGTTGGGCGTGTGGGCGAAGAAAGAGAGATAAGGAGAACGAGTGTATGAACAGAAGCTAAGAACAAGAGCCGTTTAGGCCCGTAGATGAATGAAGAGGGATCAATTGTATGTCATTGAATAAAAGCTGCTCGGGCCTATGGTTAGGCTTCGCTAGGCCTGTGGATGAATGAACAGATATCAAGTGCATGAACAGAAGCCACTTGGGCTTGCTGATGAATTAAGAGAGACAGGGAGAGTAAGTGTGTGAACAGAAGCCGTTTGGATATGTGGGTGAATGAAGAGAGACAAAGAGATACAAAGAGAGCGAATGTGTGAACAGAAGCCGCTTAGACCTCATGCAGTGAATCAATGAAGAATAATGAAGAGAGACATGGAGAGCGAGTGTGTAAACAGAAGCCGTTTAGGGCATCACGACGGTGTAGGTGCATAAACACAGACAAGGCCGCTTGAGAAATAAACCGCAGTAAAAGTGATCAATGAGCAGTGTTCCTAGATTCAGAACAGACGGGATGAACCGGAACCTTTTGACAGACTAGGCTAGATCTGCCCCTCATATATGGGGACGCGGCATGCATAACAAAAACCTAAATCATCACAGACAGGGAAAGCAAGTGTGTGAACCAGTGTGAACAAGCTAGGTGAACAGGAGCCGGTTGGGCGTGTGGATGAATAAAGAGGGACAAGGACGCATACAAGCATGTCAGCAAAAGATATTTGTATGGGCGTGTGGGTACCTGAATGAATAGAGACAGCCTGTTACTAAGAGAGAATGAGACTCAGTATATAAACAAAACTTTAAGCCGCTAGGGCCTGAAATAGAAATAAACGAAGAGAAACAAAGAGAGCGAGTGTGTGAACAAAAGCCGTTCGGGCGTGTGGATGTGAGAGTGTTAATGAAAGCCGTTAATTGTGGGTATGTGGGTGAGTGATCGAAGAGAGACAGGGAAAATGAGGGAGTAAGTGAGTGAACAAGTGAGACAGTGAGTGAGTGAACTAGTAAAGAAAGCAAGAATAACTCAGTGAGTCAGTGACTAAGTGTGTTGGTGAGTGAGTAAGTGAGCACAACCAACTACAGCAACTAATACAGCAAGCGTAGCAAGCGTGTAGTTTGGGACTTGTATAACGTTGTGTTCAAACATTTTATAGACTAGCTCACAGTCTCAGTCACAGGTAGATGATTTAAAAGAGCAAGTTGATAATAGAAGGCGTATATAATGTTTGGCTACTACATATGCTACTATATATGCTACTACTAGAATGGCCAAAATATATTAAATGAAAGTAAATAAAAGAAACATTATAGTATGTGTGTCTGTATGTAAAAGACTTATACATTAACTCCGTAAATAAAAAATAAAAATGTAAGTAGATTTAAGCGGGGAGCATTGTGATTTTTTTTTTTATAAGCAAAAATAAGTTGTTAAAGAGTTATCAGTAATGTATTGCTGCGGTTACAATTTTATTTTCTCTTTTACGTTTATTCACGTTAAGACCATATGTTAGCGAAGTCCTTATACATCATTAATTTTCTTATTAGCAAATGTATCTAATAGCAGAGCTCTTTTTATTTCTTCTTTTCAACCGTCTTGAAGCCTGTTCAGCCGTCTCCAGCCCTCTATAGCATTTACAGATACCACGGCTACGCCTTTGCGCAGCCAACAACCGTGATTGGGGGTTTTGTCATGCACCATATATTAATTAATATGGGAAGGGGAACCTGTTACATACATGTACCACAATTATGGATGCACCTCTCAGTGCTCTCACCCTATCTCACCCCTGGGGGCCACGGCATATCCCGTAGGGACATTACAATACATGATATTGCATGCATGGTTTTGCGCCTTTGCGGGCCCGCTTCGTTTTCCGGGGCTATGCATGTCCATCGTGAATTCGCTTGAATCATTATGTCCATGCATATCATTGCATATCGCAATACATCTGATGCAAGCAAGCTTGCGAACAGCCCCGGAAAGTAAGAAAAATGAGAACTTCACGATTGACGTACGCAGGCCAGCCGATCAGACAGTCGCGCCGACCCCTCCCCCCCCCACGGGAAAAGCTGCAGAACCCCCCCTCCCCCAGGAAAAAAGCCCGGGGATGCAGCTTGTTGCTTTCCGGGGCCACTGACGCACGCATACATGATGACGTGGGTTCATGCACGCTTTTCATTTGGGGCGGGATCTTTCTGGGGCCTTTTTTTGATGAAAATCGGGTAATCGGGTCTGAAGTCCACCTGACGCACGCACATTTGGTGCACATTCAACCTTTCGGGGCCGGGTTTTTGCCAAAAGACAGTGTGCACGTGGGCTGGGGTATTTTTGTTTTCTAAGTGCCCCCCGCTTCGCTTTCCGGGGCCATCTCTAGCTGGCCACA
>JAHBMJ010000162.1:0-7500 GCA_018398765.1 Chromera velia | reverse complement strand
CCCTCTGCAGAAGCAATTTGGGTCGAGAATGGGATGCACACTGCCTCCGTCCTTCACAATCTCCAAGGACGAAAGAGTTCCCCCAAACCACAGCTGATTGAAACTTTTGGAAGCCCCTTCTCCCTTGTGGTTCCCGTCATATTTGAACCCTAAAGCCTCCCCATGTTCTTTCACGAGGGCAAAGATGTTGTCTGCCGCTTCCTCCCTTGTCTTTGCGACTGACCCCACCTGCAAATAGCAAATGTGTACAACTCAATATATAAATTGAAATGAAAAAGGAGCAAAGAGACGAGTGGCGCCCAACCTTCAGAAACTTGTCCACAAATTCCTCCAGTTTGTTGGCGGACTCGCAGTGACTGTCAAGCGAGTCTGTGATGTCCGTCACCATAAGTGTGTCACCTTCCGCATCCGAATCGTCTGTGAACAGGTCAATCAGCCGGTCCTCCCCGTTGCCCTGAAGAACTTCGAGGCGCGGGTCTTGGTTCAAGGCCTCCAACAGCTCCTCCGTGTCTTTGTCCCCAGAAACAGCTGCAAACACATACACACACACACACACATACACACACACACACACATACACATACACATACACACACACACACACACACACANGGGGGGAGAGGGAGAGAGAGAGAGTGCTGCCTACAGACCTGCAAGCACTTCTCCAACAGATCGCATCAGGTCACTTGGGGGTCCAAGCTAGTTACCATCTATCTCAGACCTCTCCTCTTTCAAAACCTCCTTCTCCCAGACCGCTGCCAAATCCTGCAGATCTCTGAGGTCTCCCGTTGCAACGAATAGCGAACGCTTGATACCCAAAACATCAAAAACCTTAACCAGTTGCTCGTTGATATCGGAATTACGGATCACTAGCTGGGGATCAGTCATGAGGGATGGGAGCACCTGCTGCACTAAAGCTTCTTCTTCAACGGCTTCTGCTGTCTCCATATATCCTGAGAGACCGGACTCGCACCCCCCCTCCATCCCAAGATCCCCCCCCATTGGCAAGTCAACGGATGGCCTAGCGGACGGCCCCGCACTGCCGGCATCAGCCGCCGCCAGCGCAGCAGCCTCCCTCACTCCCGCCTTCTTCTTGCTGGTGGCAATTCTCCTCATCTTCTACACAATGCGAAGGAACTCAACCGCATCGAACTGGCGAGCAGGGGAAAGGACTTTCACTTTGGCCCAAAAGAGCTTAATCCGAATATTCCCTGTACGGGAGGGATTTCCTGTCTGCGCGATCGCTAACGCCCCCTTCACCATCACATTGTGGTGATTCCGTCTGGTCTGCCACACAAGACCATCGAGAGAGTCAATGATGCCTCCATGAACCCAATGAAGCTTCAAACAAAGTCAGATCAATTTCTTTGGATCGACTTTTTGGAGTTGTCGGTTCGGCAGATGGACAATACACGAGAAACGGAGAGCGATCTGGAAGAGAAGGATGGGAAGGCGGAGCCACCAGGGGGCTTTTGCTGTGACAACGGCTCTCATTGCTTCTGGGGTTGAGAAAATAACAACGTTGTAATCGGATGCTTGATCTTTTTGGGTGTATACATGACGGAGCACAGCTCCCAACTCAACCAACAAGCCACTGTCAACGACCAAACCACAAGAAAAAGAGAGACGCTGCCCCCCCAAAACAATTGCACGGAGGTCTCCTTTATTGGAGTGGGAGGGGCAGTTCATAGGGATCTAACCGATCTCTTGTTTCAAACGACGCGGAATCTGAAGCGAGATCCACCCTGCCTGGGTGCCATCTCCATCAACGCACGTCAAAAAGTGTAGGGTCGCATCATTCTCGTTGATGACCTTCTGCATGGAAGAAGAAAGGAAAGAAGAAGAAACACATGAAAACATTGTCCTAGAACATTGTTAAATGGAAGAACAAAGGGGGGATGCTGAAGGAAACTAGAAAATAAACAAAAAGATAAAACAAGTCTCCGAGGACAACCGATACTCTTGGGATTGAAAGAACATAATCACAACAACAGAGCATTTGGAAATGATGGGATAGTACATCCAGGGTCCGATCTGACAGACCTGGCAAACGTCCCGCAAATGGTCTATCTCCTTCCCCTTCAGATTCCCGTTCTTGTGGAAACATGCCCCCAACACAATCTCCTCGCATTCCGCCAGGTCATGACACACCACTAAAGCAACAGTGATAAATTGGGCTAGCTTGTCGTCCCCAAACGGATCCAACAGATCGTACACTGTAACAAACTGCTCCTCCTTCACCCCCCCAAACCAGAGCTTAAGCGTCTGGTGGTAGACCATTCCTTTCCTGTTCTTCGAGGCGTCAAGCAGCAAAGACAACGCATACACCCCCCCCCTCAGAGTAAGAGGAGGTTTACTACGAAAAAGTGTAACCCCTCGCTCAAGTCTCTCTGCCACTTTCGCCTTGGTCGTGTCAAACAGGTTGTCGACCGCACCCTCCATCTTCTTCTTAAACTGCTCGAAGTATTTTTTGTTCACAGCAACCAAGTCTGCAAGCAGCGGGTGAAATCGAAGGCACATAAGAATAAGGTAAAAAAAAGAAGGAAAAAAAGAATATGAGACAGGAGGAAGACAAAACAAAACTTGAAAGTGGAAATCGGATGTGAAAATCGCTGGCCTAAAGAGAATTTTTGTGGGGGACGAAAGCAAAGATTGAAGAAAAAAGGAAAAAGAGATAAAAAAGGGAGGGAGGACAAATGTTAGAAAGGGGCGACTGACTGTCTTGCAACTCCTTTCGGACCTTGTCACCTCCTTCTGCATAGAAGACGTGCATACATGCACTCCACCGTTCTCCCAAGGGAGCATTCTTGTGACTAAGTATCCGTGCTGTGAAACACTTTGCAAGATCAAGAAATGCCGTGTTGTTGATCAGCCCCAGGCCTTCATGTGCAGGTCATAGAAGTCGATCAGAAAACGGTTCTGGGTGATGTAGCCTAAGCGGGTGTTCAGCTCAAGCATCTTTGTGTGGTCCTTCAGGAGTGCCACTCTTACTTTGAGTTTGGGCAGCTCAGCAGAGTAGAAGGCATTGTTGTAACTTCAGTCTTGAGAAATGTCAGTCCAAAGTCATATCGCTAGGTTCTGTTGGGCTTGTTGCCTGCTGGGCTCTGTTGGGCCTTTTATCAGCTGCATGACAGATCATAAAGCCCAACAGTGCCCAACAGAGCCCAATAAGATCCCTTCCCTTCCCCTAGCCCTTCCCTACAAGCTTGTCTCACATGCCAGGTCCACGTATTAAAGCATATGAATACAATAGACACCATTCAAGACATTCAGCGCTGCACATTGGTGCAGTATAAGCCTGAAACTCTTCGTAAAACGTTCACAATACACCAAAGAAAATGGAGACAGACCTGCACATACAATGCAGACAAATGTATACTCCTTGTACTTAACCTTTCCAACTCATTCATTAAGTCGATCATCCCCCTTCATCGGCAGTCATTTCGGAGTGATCAATTTCATTTCACAGACGAATCAAACGTTTTATTTCCTTCATCATCTAGCTTCATCATAATTGTGTGTATTATGCATGTTGGGAGCGTTTGTTAGGCTGTTGGGCCATGTTGGGCTTTCTTGTTGGGCGTGTTATGTGTTGGACGTGTTGGGCGCCCAACAGCTTCCTGGCAAGGTAAAGCCCAACAGTATAATAAGCCCAACAGCCCAACAAAACCTGGCGACACAAAGTTTTTCATAAAACTGAATATATGTTTCTAGCCTAACACAAAAACTAATGTTACTATCATATTTTCTGTAATTTATAGTTTTTAGTTTTTTATGAAACTTTTTGCATAACATTCTTAGATTTTTGTCTGTTTTTCTTTAAAGTCAGGGGTCATGATCTACCTATATGTAGAGTGCGGCCCCCTAGTCTTCTCTGTTTCTCTATTCTCCTCTGTCTCTCTGTTTGCCTCTGTCTCTCTCTTCTCCTCTGTCTCTCTGTTTGCCTCTGTCTCTCTTACTGGCTTTCTACTTCATGCATCCGCCACCCAATTTTTTGATCCTGGCACATAGTGAGAAACGATTCCAATCTGATCAAACAACATCACCCAACGATGCATGCGCGGAGACATTTGCATCTGATCAGCAGTTGACGTGATCGTTTTCAAAGATTCATAATCACTCCACACTTGAGTAGTATAAGAGACATACGGACGCCAAATCTTTACAGCAAACACACACGCAAAAAATTCTTTATCTTTAATATGGTAGTTCTTCTCTGCGGGGCTCATCGTTCTTGACGCGAAGGCATACGGACGCAGAATTCCGACCTGTAGGTCCTTCTGCATCAACGCCGCCGCGAGCGTTGAGGTCTTTTCGTAGGCATCTGCAAAGACCTCAAACGGGCAGGTGGGTTCGGGAACAAACAATTCCATCACTTTCTTCATGGCTTTCTCCACTGTCTCAAAGCTTGCTTGCTGTTCTTTTTTCTATTCAAACTTCACCTTCTTTTTCAGCAAGCGATACATCGGAGCAGCCTTCTTACTGAACTTGAAAATAAATCTTCTCACCCATGACGCTAAGCCGAGAAAAGAATGTAATTCACTCGTGCTCTTTAGTACAGGCCACTTCTTAATTTCCTCAATTTTACTTCTTTCTGGCCTCACTCCTTTTTCTGAAATCTTTAATCTAAGAAAAACAACCTCTCTTTGAAAAAAATGATATTTCGAAAGCTTCGCGAACAATTTTGCTTGTCTCAACAAAAATAAAACCCGAGACACATGCCTTACATGCTCTTCTCTTATCCGCGAATAAATCAAAATATTGTCAATAAAAACCGACACGTATCGATCCAAACACTCACGCAATACATACTAAATGAGTCTCATTGCTGCCGGTGGAGCGTTTGTCAACCCAAAAGAGACAACCAACCACTCAAAATTTCCATACCGTGTCGTGAATGCTGTTTTCTGGATGTCTCCCTCCCTTACTCTCATTTGATGGTAGTACTGTCTGAGATCAAGTGCAGTGAAGAATTTTGCCCCATGCAGCCGATCAATGAGGTCTTGTGGGTGAGGGAGTGGGTGTTTGTCTTTGATTGTAATTTTGTTTAGTCCTGTGTAATCATAACACATCCTCATGCTTCTGTCTTTCTTCTGTATAAACAATACTGGAGCTGCATATGGAGAGTATGATGGGCGAATGAATCCTTGTTTCAAATATGTATCCACCTGCTTTCTTAGCTTATCCAATTTACCAAGAGAAAGACGGTAAGGTGGGCGAGCTAGGGGTGGGTGGCCGGGTTCCAAATCGATCTTAAAATCCAGCCCCTCGCCCCGAGATGGAGGTAATCCTGAAAAAGAGTCAGGAAAGAGAGTTGCATTCTCTACCACAATTCTTTTCACGTCGACGGGCACGAATGGTTTTTGAAGAAACTCACGCACCTCACTCAAATCAGGCGAAGAGAAAACAGGATGGTCAGCCGGGAGCGAAGAAAGAAAGTCATTCACTGTCTCACTACCCCCCTTTCATTTTTCCTTCATCTCCACATTCTTTTCCCCCTCATGTATTTCATGAAGCCCTTAAACCCAACATGCACCGAACTCACCGGGAGAGGATCTTATCTGCAACCACAGAATGTGGCAGACCGCCCCCTTCCGGATTGCTCGGTGTGCCTGCACAGAAGAGAGAAGAGGGGGACAATCTGAAAATTCTTCCTCCTCTTCAAGCTCTGTGTAAGGGGCGTGTCTGGGGCTGAGACGTCGGGCTGTACATGTGGCGGCGCGAGAGGTGCTGCCGGGGCGTGAGCGCGCATAGTATAGATACTGGGACCGGCTTAGAGACGGCTTGCCACCGGGCCACGAGCGCGCGCGATCAAAGCGATTTTAGTGGAGGCTGCTATGGGACGAGGCCAAATAAATGCAGTTAATGGTTTGAGCAGCCTGGTGCATGAAGTGATCAACAGACTGTTTGACTGGCTAGATTGAACACTGACGCTTCTAGGTCAGACGTACCTTCGGACCATCATATAGCATTGTACTGTTCATCTTACAGTTGGCAGTAGAGCCTCTTTCCAGCCTCAGATAAGGGTGGAGAGAAAAGTTTCCAAGTGTTGCTTCAGACTGAGAATTGCTCTTCCTTCCTTTGGCTCGATACGCTGATAGAAGGTGCGCAGAATGTTGGGGCTCCGGGCATTCTAGAAGTGTTTGGGGCCCTTGAAACATTGTCCAATTCAATGTGCATCGTTCAGGAAACGCAGGCCTTGCAGGGTCAACAATTGACTTTGCAGGGACAGGCTTTGGAGGCACAAGAACAGGCTATTCAAGCTGTCCAATCAGCCCTTTCTCTATCATCCCAGGTTTCCCCTCCGATCCTTTAGAGCTCGCCTGCTGGTGCGAGCATTGATACTGGTCCCGGTCACTATGCGAGCAAGGTTGTGGAGCTCCCCGCCAAGCTGGTGTTCTCTGGCAAGAGGGAGGAGCTTCAGAGATGGCTGAAGGACGTAGAAGACTTCTTTCAGCTGAACGAGGTGAAGGAATTGAAGAAAATGAAGATGGCAAAAGGCCGGCTGGTAGTACGAGGAGGTCCTAGAGCATGGAGTCACTGTGTTCTCGAACTGGGAGTCGCTGAAGACTGAACTCACAGAGAGACTGAAGGTGACCATGGAGAGGAGTATCGCTCGGGCAAAGCTTCAGGCACTTCACTGCACTGAAGCCTTAGGGGTAGAGAAGTACAACGAGGCCTTCTCTCAGTTGGTGGGCCAGCTTCCCCACCTGTGGGAGGAAGACATTGTCGAGGACTACATCAAGGGACTGCCGAACTCCATCGCCTTCGACGTTGTGAAGGCGAAGACACACACACTGTTAGAGACACAGAAGGAGGCAGCCGAGATCGAAGCCTTCCTCTCCTCCCGAGCGAAAGGTGCATGGCGGACACTGAGATTTCCGTCTGCGTATTCTCGAGAGTGGAGGGGTGAGCGGTCAACGTAACCAGCCGCTCGTCCCTGAGGAAGGGCCTGTCCCCATGGATTTGTGTGGGGTCCGTTCGCTCCCACTACCACTCACGCCGGACGAGAGAACCCGTTGCATCTGGGAAGGACGGTGCTTCCGTTACTGCCTGTCTGGTCATAGTGCCAACAGATGCCCAGGGCCACAGGGCTGGGCAAATTATGGCAACTCCCGTGCAGACTCGTGGAGATGGGGGCAAAGAAGAGAAAGGCAGTGGACACGCGGTGGTAATCCCCAGCAGGGTTCCTCCTTCTAGGCGCAGTGGAGGGGGGGACACAGAGACTCGGGCCCTCGGGGCAGAGGGCGTGGTGGTCGTGGAAAGTGTGATGGTGGCCGTGATGGTGGACGATCTGGAGTCCGGACGATCTACGGAGGTTATGAAGAGGGAGAAGTGCCCCCGACACGTGGTCAGTGTGGTCAGTGCACAGAAATATATGGGGATCCCCAAGAGTTTGACATTCCCATCGAACACATAAACACGTGTGACACAGAGTCGAATTCCGCTCTCGATTTGTTCTCTGATTTGGACTTTCGTCCAGGGTTGTTTGTATACTCT
>JAHBMJ010000161.1:0-47864 GCA_018398765.1 Chromera velia | reverse complement strand
TGCCGAGAGCCCGCAGTCTCCAGCTGGAGAAAGTACAAAGGAAAAAAGTGGTCAAACGGTCTGACAGCCACAACCAAAGCAAGCAGGGTGCGACTGACAGGCAGGCAGGCAGGATGAAAGAAAGGGAAGGAAGGAAGGACAGGAGGGGGAACCTCCCGGAAACCTCTTCTCTCCCTTTCTCTCAAGCAAGCAAGCAAAAATCAGGGGAGCAAACCGCACCAACGCACAGCCTGCCTGACTCTTTCTTTCGCTTCCTTGCCAAAAGGCTAGTTAGTATTCATTTTCAGACGGATGTGCACGGTCTTCTCTTCTTCAACAATTTGCGGAGAGACAGACAGAAACGCGAGGAGGAAGGAAATCAATCAGAAGGCTTCGTTCAAGACAGCCCTTCCCTCCTCGTTGCCCCTTCTCCTGTCTCGTTCAGTTCTGCCCCCCCACCCACCCCAACCCTTTGCCCCCCTCTAGGATTCGACTGATGCTTTCTTCCTTCCTTCCTTCCTTCCTTCCTTTACTCTTCATCCTCATCCGGCCAGTCCTCCTC
Organism: Chromera velia; assembly: GCA_018398765.1. Lineage (NCBI taxonomy): Eukaryota > Chromeraceae > Chromera > Chromera velia. Next base: position 47,323 of record JAHBMJ010000161.1, on the reverse strand, counting down.
CTCGACCGCGCAGAACTTCTCATACTCTTCTTCGGAGAACAACTTCAGCCTTTCGTCCTCATCGATGTCTGGAGGGAGGGAAGGAGGGAGGGAACGAAGAAAACAGAAAAGAAGCAGAGGTGTGAGAGACAAAGCAGTTTGACATGACACCGCTCTCTCTTCTATTCGTATTTAAAATAAACAATCAGCAACGATGAAGGGCGAAGAAAGTCAAACCAGAAGAGAAAAAAAGATTCAAGAGCAGCTCCTTGATTCCTCTCCTTTGCTTGTCGATTCGTCTGTGTGTCTGTCTGTCTGTCTGTCTACTCCTTCACCAGTCAATCTGTTCTTCTGCTGTTCGGACTCTCTTTCACGGCCTCCCCCCCTCCGTGCCCTTCAGGCCTTCCCCTACTGACTGACTGACTGACTGACTGACTGACTGACCCTTGAGTGTGCCGATGAATTTGTCCTTGAAGATTTCCGGCAGCTTCAGGTTTTCTTCGTACCTCATGCTGAGCTTCTCCGGGGTGAATTCGCTCAAAGCGCTGCAGTCAGAGAGACATAGAACGGCGCGGGGGCGTTCGAAACAGAGTAAGGGAACTGGCTGCGTCCACCTTTTGACATTGGTGCAGCAAGGAGACACTCACGAGAGAGAACAAACAGTTCCCCAGACAGGCAAGGACGCAATCAAGTGACAAGCATCGACCTTCAGAGAGGCTTGTCAGTTCTTCCAGGCAGTTGCAACAGATTCAGAGATGTTTTATGGCAGCTAGCACGCATGCAAGCAGAGAGAAGGGAGAAAGAAGGAGAGCAAATGCAGAAGAAGAAAGCAAATGCCGCTGCCTTGAAAGCAAAAGCGTGGGGGGGGGACCAGGGTTGCTTGCTGCTGACAATTTGCGAGCCCCTTCCTTCGAGAAGCACTTCGCCAGGGCGATTCCCAGGTTCACCGCCACGATGTCTGCCTTTGAAGCTTTGCCCTCCCAGAGGCAACTGAAGGCAATCTTCAGATACTCTCCCTCTAGAGAGGGGTCCAGAGGGTAGAAGCCTTCGGTGATCTCCTCATCATCTCTCTGCAGAAAGAAACAAGTCAAGTCACCAAATGGGCTAGACAGAATGAAAGAGGAAGAAAGAAAAAGGGTGAACTACACAAACACAAAACAGAACCAAAAAACAGGCAAACCTCACTGCAAGAGAGAGGTTGAGCAGCGCATCGTTTACATTGTCGGGCCAGTGCCATCTACCCGCAATCTCGCGAGACTGGGAGGAATAGAAGAAATAAAAACATTTTTTTGTATTTTTTTTGCATTTATTGTATGAAAATAAATGCACAACGTCTCGCGAGACTGGAAGGAATGGAAGAAATACAAACATGATTAAAAAAGCCCATCGGGGGACCCCCACTGACTGACCCTGGAGTTCAGGAGGGGTTCTGCGATCTCCTTGAAGGTGCTGAGCTCGATGTAATTCTTCGGCTCGTCCTTCTTCTGCGGCTTCGCCCGTCTGGCAGTCGGGGACTCGTCCGAACGGTCGGGTGCGGGCTTAGAGGAAGAGGCGGATTCCTCCTTCACCGCAGGCATCGCCGCCTTTGCCTTTGGAGCTGCTTTAGGCTTACCGGCATAAAGCCAGCTCATGTCGCCGCCACCTGCCTTCGCTCCTGTGCCCAATTTGATTTCGGCCTTGGCGGGCTCTTCCTGCGCTCGGGAAGGGGAGAAAAGTGGAGTCGTCTGTCAAACAGAACGAAAGTGCATGAGAGATGGAACACGGAGAAAGCATACGATACAATGGAGAAGGCAAGGGAGGGAACTGTTCGTAAAAAAGACGACAGACACAGCCTAAGGGGGAGCTATGGAAAGAGACCGGACGAGGACTCTCTCTGCCGACAAACAGACCTTTCTTCCCCCCGGTTTGTTGTCTTCCTTTGCACCTCCGCGGCCGTCCCGATCCTCTCTTCCCCCAGGACCAGGCCTCCTCACCCCCCTCTCCTTGTCCAGCCTCTCCTGCTCTGCCAATTTCTTTCTGTCCTCCATCTTCTGCTCTTCTTCTCTTGCCGCCTCCTCTGCGTGTGCTCGATGCACATCACTGATCTTCGCAGGCCCAGCCATCGTATTCGGCTTCTTACTCTCCCACCCGGCGGCGCGGAGGTCAATCACGTCCTGAGAGAGAGGGAGGGAGGGAGGGTGTGTGCCTTCCAGGAGCTCTCCTGTTCAGTCAGGAATTTTCCCGAGAAAGGAGAAAGTGAGCAAATACTGTATCTCTCTGTGTAGAATTGGGAGAGGTGGGAGACGAAAAAAAAAAAGGAAAGTCAGAGAGAGATCGAAGTCGCCATGCAAGACCATCACAAAGAAAGCAGCAACGTTCTCTCCTGAGGTATGAAGGAAGGCCAGCCTGAGCACACAAAAGAAAAACCAGGGAGTACACACGCACACACGCACCTGCATGAGGCACTCCGCCCTCTTGGTGCAGGTCGGATGCGATGGCTGCTTCCCTCCTTCCTTCTCCTTGTTCGCCTGGATGTAGTTCGTGAACCTGTCCAGAGCCGAGTCGAAAATCTTCTTCCGCTTCTGCACGCACAAATTGACAGACAGAGTGACAGACACAAAGCATGGATGCAGATTCAGAAAAGGTGACAGAATTTTCTTTGTGAAAAGGTGTGTCACACAGTCTCTAGCTCAACACTGCTCCAACCTCCCTTTTGTCTCTTGGCCAAAAAACGCACGGCTGCTCTTCTTCTGCTTTCTTGCACCTCCCGCATACCTCATTTGAGGTGAGCTTTCCTCCGAGAGCCGAAATGAAGACGCAGATACACTCGAGCATATGTTCGCTTTCGTCCTCTCCCGAAAGCTCGGGCTTCTGCGCGTGCTCAAAGAGATCCTGAATGATGTTCTCAGTGACCGCAGTGGAGAGAATACGTCGCAGGAGGAGGGCGGCTGCAAGGAAAAGAACGAACGAAAGAAAAAAAAAGGAAAGGGGAGTTATTGAGGCAGTTCGTGGAGGACGCAGAAAACGAAGCTACAATGAGGGCGAAGTACGCACTCCGCCATTTTGCCATGCTACGAGCCGAGGAGAGGGAAGCGGGAGCAGATGAACTACAGAGGAGGAGGGCATTTTTCTCTTGAACGACAATAAGCAAGAGAGAGAAGGATAGAAGAGAATGGGCAAGGAGAAATTGAAAAAAAGAGCATTTCTTTTCTGCAGGAAGAGACGCAAGGGAACATAAATGACTCAGCCTTTATGTCGTTCCCCCCCCCTGACTGACTGACTGACTGACTCACCGCAGAAACGAATGTTGCCCAGCATTGCATTCTTATACTTGAAGTATGCAGTGATGAAGTCTTCCGAGTTCTTGTCCTCCATCCCTCTGAGCTCTTCCGACGGGTTCAGGAACTTCATAAAGGACTCCTGACACCCATCCAACAGAAGTCGCTTGAAGTCAAGCTCCTCCTCTCCGAACTTCCTCTTGCCGAGGTCTTCTGACAGACTCTTGCACACGTCCGCGTACATCTGCAGATACAACGGTAACACAAGGAGGGGGCAGCAGAGAACTCTTCTTTCATCTCGCGAGGAGGAAGAGGAGGAACTTTGTTTCTCCAAAGAGAAAAGCGTCGAAAGACAAGAAAGCAGAAAAGGGAGGGCGCCCTTCGATAAAAGGAGGCGGGAAGGAGCCAGTGAGTGCAGTCCTTTCGCTGACCTCAACATATTTCGGCTCAGCGGACACCTTTTCGAAAAGGAGGCGCACGAGCAACTGGATATCCTCAGAGGATCCATAAGGGAGTTCCAGGAGCTGCTTGTAAAGGGAGTCAAACTTCTCCAGAGAGAACTTATTCAGAAGAGCCAGAATCCGGCGCTTCTTCGTCTCATCCGTCCTGCAAGACGACGAGGAGGAGAAGAAGCAGAACCATAAAAAGAAACACGAACAATGGAGAGGAGAGTAGAGGAGAACAGTCACAGAGGGAGGGTCAGAGAAGCGAAGAGAAGAGATATCATGCAAATCACTAACTAGTAAAAGAGAAGATGCTGCAAGGGGGGGATGAAAGAAAGAAAAGAGGGATGGATCAAAGCTGAGAAGCAACGGAAACAAGTCAAGAAAAGCCCTCCCTATTTGACGTGGAGTCACCCATTTCTTCTTTCACTTTGACGACCCACCATTCGTCTCCCTTTCCTCGCTTGGCACGCTGTGCGGCGACCCATCCAGACACGATGGGTCCCGTCTGCTCTTCCTTCTGAGGCGGTCTGAGGCCTCTTCCTCCTCTCCTGTCCCCCTCGTCATCAAAATCTCTGGAGTATCCAAAGCCCTGTTGCTCCCTGTCCCCACGAGGACCGTAGTCGCGCTCTCGTCTCCAACCGGTGTCGCGCTCGCGCTCGTCTCGGCCCCCCGGAGGACGTAACCTCCCTCCCCTTCCACCACCCATGGGGTAGTCTCTATCCCTTTCCCGATAACCCCTGTCCTCTCCACGTGTCTGCTGTTGGCCTGGCATGAGGAATGAGGGGATCTTGTGGTCCTCCGGGAGTTTCTGGCACTCTGGCTTCAGGCCAATGTCAAGGGCAGTGCGGAGGAAGGCAGGGAAATCGGTGTTATCCTTCAAACGCGAGATCTGCTTGGCGTTAACAGGGGCGATATCGGGAGCGCTTCTGCAAACAGAGGGGGGCGGGGGAAAGGAGAGACGCGGTCGGTCAGCATGACTTTCTTTCTTTCTTTCTTTCTTTCTCAGGTCATCCATTATCCCTCTACTCGCCTGTCCATTCATCCATCTGTTCCTTTCGTCTCTCTTTTTCAAGGACAGAAACAAAACGGAAATTTGTAGTGCAAGTAATGAAAGCCCTTTAAAGAGTCGAGTATGAAAGAATGAAGCCGCCGAGGAAAGAAAGCAAGAAAAGAGGCAAATAATACAACAAAACATGCAGGCTTAAGCGGTAAGGCAACTGACGATGATGGAGTGGGAGCATGTATTTACTCATACATATATGAGATTTCATACAGAAAAAGAAAAAGAAAAAAGAATTCTGTATGAAAGTAAATGAAGGCGACTGACGATGACGATGAAGGAGTGGGAGCAGGAGCTGCGGCAGGGGGAACAATCGGTGCAGCAGCACGCTTCTCTGCTGCAACAGGTGCGGGAGTGGGGGCGGGAGCTTCCTTCTCCTTCTCCTCTTTTTCCTTCTCTTTCTCCTTCTCAGGAGGAGCCACTGGGGCCTCGGCTGCAGGGGCGGCGGGCGCCGCCTGGGCATCGATGGCTGGGGGGGTGACGGTAGCTGGAGTCGGAGAAGGCGTCTCCGAGGCGGCCGGTGTGGGCGTCTCGCTTTGAGCCTGGCGGTTCCGCAAGCTGGGGGGGATGTACTTAGCCTTCCCACCCGGTGCTGCTGGAGGGGCAAGCTCTGCCGCAGCAGGTTCCTTCTTCTGCTCCTTCACAGGCTCTACAGGCTTTGACTTAGGGGAGGCAGGAGCGGCAGCCGCAGTAGCAGGGGCAGGAGCGGGTGCCTTGCTCGGGGACGAGGGAGCAGACTCCTTTTCCTTCTCTGGCTGCTTCTTCTCTGCCCCCGCCTTTTTCTTCTTTGGGGAAGAAGGAGCAGCCACCGGAGGTTTGGGGGACTCCTCCTTCTCCTTCTCTTTTTCTTTCGGCTCCGGGGCTGCGGTAGGTGCAGGGACCTCTGCCGGAGCTGCGGCTGCAGGCTGCTGGGCAGGCTTGGTTGACTCTTCAGCAGAGGATTCGGACTCAGCTGCCTCTGCTTCCTCCTTCTCAGGAGTGAGGGCTGCAGGTTCCTTCTTATTCGTCTTGGGTGATCCTTTCAGAGGTGTGGGGGAGGCAGAGGGAGCAGCAGAGCGGTCGTCAGCTGCAGAAGGGGCAGAGGCAGTAGGGGTGGGCCCAGGGGCGGGCTGTCCGTTTCTCCCTCCGGTTCCCTTCTTACCCTTCCGCCCTCCGGCGACGGTGGCCCACTCTTCGGGAGGAGCAGCCTTCGCCTGCTTGTCGTCCTTCTTTTCCTCTGCTGGCTTTGCAGCTTGCTGTGCAGGGGTGGGAATGGGCTCGGCAGGGGCGGCGGGGGAAGGAGGAGGAGCGGGGTCCTTCTTCTCTTCCACCACAGGGGGTGCGGCGGCGGGGCGAGGGCCTGGAGCCTGCTTGGGCTTCGCGGCGGCGGCCTTGGGTTTGGGCTGGGGCGCTGCAGCGGTTTTCGTCGGGGCAGGGGGGGCGGGCTTGGGTTTCGGCTGTGCTGTTTTGTTCCCCTTTAAGAGAGAAGCCCACGTGCTTTGCTTCGCTGCACACATGAGAAGATACAACGCACCATGCATTGGAAATGTTCTTAACACATCGAGGCTGAAAGTCGATGCGGTTAAATGAAGCAGACAAGCAACAAGATGAAACGCTCTTGGGGGACAAACCGGTCGCGCAGGAAAAAGGAAGGATACAGACGAAGATGTGCACAAGATTCTCTTTCTCTCTCTCAGTTTCACGCACGCGCGCGCGCGCGCAAACACACACACACACACACACACACACACACACAGAGAGAGAAAGAGAGCGAGGGGGGAAGGGGGACAGAGAGAGGGAGAGACAAACACAAATTTTTCCCTGAATTTGATCGATCAATACGAAAAAGTAAAGAGATTTGGAAACTATTTCTGTTTCGGTTCTCAGACTCACGCTCGTTGTCTTCTTTCTTCGCCTCTGTCTGTTTCTCTGCATCCTCCTTGCTTGCAGCCTCTTTGTCCTTCTCCTTCTCTGGCTCTTTCTCCTTCTTGGCGGACGCTGCCGGGGCCTTCGACGGAAGGGGCGGGGCATCCGCCATCGACGGAGGGACAGCTGGAGGCTCAGCTGCGGGTTTCACAGAAGCGCTTCCAGAGGCAGCAACAGCTCCCTTGGTCTCTGCGTCCTTCGGAGGGGGAGGAGGAACAGCTGAAGATGCGGGGGGAACTGCGGGTGCCTTTGTGTCTGAACTACTTGCAGCAGGTGCAGCCTTTGGAGAGGCGGCAGCAGCAGCCGAGGAGGGCGCGGCCGAAGAAGCTTCTGCCTTTGCCGCCGCCGGCTTTTCCTTGTCGGCGGACGGAGCGGCAGTCGGGGAAACCTGGTTAGATGCTGCAGGGGAAGCAGCGGTGGCTGGCTCAGGCGCTGAGTCAGAAGCGGCAGAAGGCGCAGGGCCAGGCGCCTTGGCGGGAAGGGCTGGGGATTGCGTGCGCGACGGTGCTTTGGATTTCCCCCCAGGAGCCTGGGGAGGAGCCGCAGCCTTGCCCTTCGCGGGTGTCGGGGTGATTTTGGCGGGTGGTTTGGGAGCAGCAGCCTTTGTTGCCCCCGAGCCTCCCCGCTTGATCCTGTCAGCCCAACTCATCGGCCCACTTGCCTCCTTTTCCTTTTCTGGCTCTTTCTCCTTTTCCTCCTCTGCTTGACCTGCCGGTTCGCCTGTGCCAGAGTGATCTGAAGTCCCGGCACCCTGAGGCGCACTCGGCTGGGCCGAGGGCTCCGACGCTTGCACACTCGCAGAGTCAGCTGCAGTCACTTCTGCAGCTGTCTCTTCACCTGCCGTTGCACTACCTCCCAGAGCATCAGGCTCTATATCCCCTGCAGGCTGACTGGATGTATTTCCTCTGCAAGTCGAAGAAGGAGATTTGTCTTTCTCCTTCTCCTGCTGCTTCTGTGCCGCCCCTTTCTTCTTCGGGGATCCGCCGCCGCCGCGAGCGGTGGGGGAGGGTGCCGAAGCGGCATCTGCTGCGTTGGGTGACTCGGCTGACACGGGAGGAATGGAATCTGCCTTGGCTGCCGGGGAGACGGCACTCTCCGGGGCGGGGGGTGTGGGTGGTGCGGGGGCCGCAGTGGTCTCCTGTGGTGGTGGGATTGACGTGGCGTCGGCAGCGGGAGGGGGGGACTGCGGAGGCAAAGGAATTTCAGTGGGGGGCTGAACAGCTTCCGACTCGGGGGGGGGATGACCAATGGTTGTCTGCACTGGGGGTTGAGGGGGGGACATGGGCATGGCAGGAGGAGACGTAGAGGGAGGCGCGGGTTGCTGTTTTGCATCCCCCGGAGCGGGGCCCGCAGGGGGCGGAGGGGGGGGCTGTTTGGGCTGGATAGGGGGCTGCTTGTCCTTGTCCGCAGAGTCGGGGGAAACACCCAATCCAGCAGCCTTCGGAATAGGACCCGACCCTTGCACCTGCTTGACCATGGCAGCATACGAAGGCTTGCTGTCTGTGGTGCTGGCTGGAGGTCCGTCGGGCGGAGGGGGGAGAGGAGGCGGCGGAGGCGGTCCACTAGGTGGCTTTTCCTTTGCACCAGGAGCCGCAGGCTGCTGGGGCCCTGGTTTCGGCCCTCTCTGAAAGTTTCCCCCCGCCTGCTTCGGCATATGCACATGAGGACCCCCTGGGGGAGGTCCTGCTGCCTGGGGTCCAGCCTGTGGTGGGATCTGGGCGAAGTTACCTCGCCCTCTCCCGGCCGCCTTCGGCTCATGCATGGGCCCCCCACCCGGTGTTCTTTGGCCTTTCGCCCCCCGGCCCCCACCAGGGAATCCTCCCGGACCCCCTCCCCCACGCCCTCTGTTGGGGAAACCTGCACCAGTCGGTGTCCCCCCGTTCTGACCACTTGCAGCAGGCCCGCCAGGACCTGCACCCCCGTTGGCTGCACGGCCTGCCACCCCACCTGTCGGAAGAGCAGCAGGCGGAGGAAGGGGACCGGCCCCAGGAGAGACGGCATGCTGCATGTGGGGAGACGTGAAAGTCTGCTGATAGTTCCCAGCAGGCCCGACACCCATTGGCCTCTGCGGAGCATCAAAACTCGGTGACCGTTGCTCAGGAGAAAATTGGGGTCCCTGATTGAACGGTCGCTGTGCTGTTGGAGGAATATGCCCATTGGGCATCTGCCCGTTAGGCCCTTGCATGGGAGAAAAACCCACTCCCCCAGCTGCTCCCATCTGACCCCGTACTGCACCCCCAAAATTTCCTGCCCCCATCGCCCTTTGTGGCGGCATGGGCTGGGCCGGGGTACCAGGAGGGGGGAGCAAGGCAGGCTGTTGGCCCTGGGGGGGCGGATGCTGCTGCCCTGCTTGGGGGGCATTACCCGCATTTGGAGTGGGTGGCGGTCTCTGCCCCCTCCCCTGCTGATTCGGATTCCTTGATACCCCCCCCATGCCCCCTCTTCCCCTTCCCCCCCGGCCCCCGCGACCGCCGTCCGCAGGACCCTGGCCGTCCATTCCTCCCATCATCCCATTCGTTCCCATAAAATTCATATTCGGAGGACCGGATCCCTGGAAACCTCCAGCCCCCGCGCCCTGCTGCTGCCCCTGCTGCCCACCTGCTGCAACCCCCGGCTGTCCCTGTCCCTGCTGCATCCCTCCTAGACCCTGCTGCTGAGGCTGCTGCTGCGGTGGCTGTTGCTGCTGCTGCGCAGGCGGCTGGAAGGCAGAAGGACCAGGCTGCTGCGGTTGCTGACCCTGCTGCTGTTGTTGCTGCTGCTGGGCCGCGTTCTGCTGCTGAGCTGCGGCCTGCTGCTGCATAAGGGCGTTCTGAATGTACCACTGCATAAGCTGGCTTTGCTGCTGTTGTGTCATGTTGGGCATCTGCGACGTCATCGACTGTGCATAGATAGCGGCAGCAGTATACAGGTTGTACTGCGATGGGTCCATTGAAAACATGGGGTTATTTGCCGCGTTCTGCGGTACGACAAACATTGCCGCTGCTGCAGGGGACGACAAAGAAAGAAACGGGTGGAAGGATGAGTGGGACAAACGTACATGCAGAGACCACTTCACTGCTCATGCAATCACCATAGTGCTACATGGTCCACCGCCAAGCACGTGATCGGAAGGTCGAGGAGACAAAAGAAGGTACACACACTCTTCTCTCTCAAGGGACATTCAGGTAAGTCACCTGAACAGACAAAAGACGAAAGAAGTGAAGTAGCCCCACCGCCCCGCTGAGCCGGCTGTGCGCTTACCATTTTCGGCTCCTTGACCCGGCATCATGTTCCCCTGCATGGGTGCGCCTTTCATCTGCTGAGCCTGCATGCAAACAAAAGCAGTAGACAAGAAAACAATCCAGTCAACGAAGAAAGGAGACAAAGACATGTTCGGCCTGTCACGCCTCATCCCGCTTCCTTTTTCGTCGTCTCCCCACGTTTTCCTGTCTCTCTTACAACCCGAAAGAAGAAAGACCGCGTAAAAAAGGGAGGGACCATCGAAAAGAAAGCAAAATGAGCATCACTCACTACTTTCCACGTCTCACAAATAATAACTGACAGGCGCTTGAGGAGTGGCACCACCCTGGCCACCTGCACCCCCGGGAATGAAAACGGCGGCATTGGGGTTCAGTTTGGGTTCCTGCCCCTGCCCCTGTCCTCCCTTCTTTCCTCCCTGAGGATCATGGTCTCCCCCCGGGGCGTGGGAAACCGATCCCGTATGACCCTCACCACCTTGCATCCAATCAATCAAGAACAGCTAAAACTGTCTATCCGAAAAGACCCACTCATTCGAATGACGGCAAATGAAGTGATTACGTGACAACAAAAGCGAAGCAAGGCGAATAGAGGATACCCCGTTCCGCTTTGTATGGACTGAGAAAGAGGGGAGGATCGAAGAAACGGGTAGATCGCGTACGAAGAGGACGGACTGACCGTGCAATTGTCACAACAATTTCGTGAGTGCCCCTCAAGAGAAACGGCCCCGTAAATGTTCATATACGATTTTCCTTCTTTGGAGAGCTCGCACGGAGTTGGCCCAAAGCTCACGATCGATCCGTTTCTGCGTCTCGCGCGAGCGTGAGAAGCGTGCCGGCCGGGCTGCCCGCGTGCGGCGACTCCGCGGCCCGCAGAAAGTGCCGGCCCCGGGGCTCGAGCGGGCCGAGGATCGACACAAATTGTTGAAACAGACTGAAGTGAAAGATCAAATGTACTGGAGCTTCCTGCAAGCTGTATATAGGGAGCTGGAGGCATCTCGAGGCTCCAGTTTCGCTGTATATCTGCCAGTGTTGCGCTCACACATTGGTGTAACACAGATAAGCGGACCTCCGTCGCCTCGGGCCATGCTGACAGCCATTGTACAATGAGGCAACGCAAGGCAACGGAAGAGTGAACCAGTGAGGGCGCGAATCCCCTGTTGCATTGACAATCAGTTGACTTGCATGGTTCTGCTTTCTATCAACTTCTATTTCCTTATAGACTCCGAGAATGGACTTCCCCCATGAAAGAGAGCGGTGGTATCCAGAGTAAGTCTTCATCTCTCCAAAGGTGTGAACAACACTCCCCCCTCGCCTGAGCGTGCAACAGATGCCTCACCCAGTTCGCTCTTTCAATGTATGGCTTGCAGAGACCATCTCCTATCTGGGGCCACCACAAGCAAGACCCCCTTCCTTCCACCAGGAATGGAATCACCCCCTCCGCAAAGGACGTTTCTCAGCACTCAACTGGACCAGATCCGGTAGGCCGAACGACAAGATCAGAGAGAAGATGCGACATTCAATCAGAAATATTTGAATTGAACAGCCGTGCTGGTGAGGGCAAACTTGTTGCGCTGGACCCCGATTGCGAGCTGGAATGTGGATTCTATGCTTCCCTCTTCTCTCCTTGTTTGTCTCTTTGTGCCCTCTCAGTCTGAGATTGCGTCCTGGGCTCTAACTTCACGAGTTGATATGTCTTGCAGGTCCCTGTACGAACAGCAGCGTGACCCCTCACCGGCTGACGCAGGTGCCTCCTCGCCGACACGAGTTCCCTCTCAGTACCACCCAACCTACTACTACCAATCGCCCCCCAGAACCACGGCAGTGGAGGTGAGGGAAAGGGTTTTGCACTTGCCCAACCAGCAGGAGCAGAGAACGCATGGGGCGCGGAAGACGACAACCAAACCGGTGCCCTTTTCCTTTGAGGCAAGGGACCAGCTGCGGAGTTTGAGGAGAAGAGTCCTCGAAGAAATGACTGTGGGTGCAACGGCTCGAGAAAGAGAGATCGAGAGGGAGATGCAGGCACGGGAAAAAGAGAAAAGAGACCGGGTCGGTATGTTCAATTCTTCTGTGACGCCTATCCGGACTATTCTTCAACATTCCTTGAAGTCTTCGTCGCTTCTTGCCTGCTCTACATGCTTTTCAAGATGCTTTTTGCGTGTCTCGCAACACGGGGCCCCAGTGCAAACTCCGCGTCTCCAATACCTGTCAGAAACCCATCCATACATCTATCCTTTGTTTTCTTCATTCCAGCTGCTTTTTTGTTTTCTCTTTCTTTCTTTCCCGTCTTTCTTTACTGGTCGATGCGTGAAAAAGAGAAGAAGCAGAGAGAGAGAGAGAGAGAGAGAGAGAGAGAGAGAGAGAGTCTCTTCGCCTCACCTCGGTTCCTTGAATCTCTCTGCGATCCGTCTCCCTTCTCTCCCTCTCCGCATGTGCGTCTCCCTGTTGCTGTAACCTTTCCTCTCTCAGTCTCTGTCAGTTCACTGTGATTTTTGTCTCCAAATTTTCCTTCCGCATCCCTCCTGGTTCTCCAGCCGAACTTCTCTTTCAGTCCATGTCCTTTGCCCATTTGTTGAATCCCATGCCCATGCTCACCTTTCTCTCTCTGCGTCTCTTTTGCTCTGAAGGTGCTGAAGAGACGAGCAGAAGAAAACGCGCATCCCTCCGCCATCAAGGATGCGGCACTGCATGCGGAGGGAGCGCGCCTTCTTTCGGTCAGCTCTTCCGCGTCTCTCTCTCTCTCTCCCTCTCTATCTATCTATCTTTCTATCTATCTATCTTCATCTATCGAAGGGGTGAAACAAAAAGACATTCCTTCCTTCCTGCCTCATCTGGATCATGCCTCAGCACAGCCTGTGTCCCCTCAGAGAAGCTACTCTTTCTGCTTACAGGGCCTCTCTGCCTCGGTGCCTTCTGTTTCTATTCATCCATGTGCGTGCGTGCCTGTGTGCGTGCGTGCGTGCGTGCGTGCGTGCGTGCGTGTGTGTGTGTGTGTGTGCGTGTGTGTGTGTGTGCGTGTGTGTGCGCGTGTGTGTGCGTGCACTTCTCTAGGTGTGGGGTGTGGGGATTGAGAGCGGGTGCTTCCATGCACCTGTGTGCATGATGGAACGTGCCTGCATGCAGAGTCCGGCGTTTGGAGGGGTGGAGGATCGTGCTGCTGTCGAGGCGCGTGCAGGTGGGGTAGCTCCATTATCAGTCATTCCCGTGCTCTCTATGTACTCCTCTCTTCTCTGTCTATCTCCTTCAATGCAAGTGGAGGGTCCATTTCCTTTGTCTCTTCGTTGTCTGCCGATTCTGTTTTTGGCCTGTTGCTGCCTCCAGGGATCTTTTTTCTCGTTTTTTTCCTCCACCTAATATTTTTCTGCCCTCTTTCCCAAGGCATGAGTGTGCGTGTACATGTGTGTACATATATGCGTGTGTCTGTATGTGTGTGTCCGCACAGATCTCGAGAGGAGGAGACGAATAGCTGCTCGCGCAGTTGCACTCAAAGACAGTGCCCGTCTCTCTAGGAGAATGGAAGAATTGTCACGACCGAAAAGGTTCGTTTTTGTTTGTTTGTTTGTTTTTCTTTCTGTTCTTCAGGAAGGTCCTCGTCAGGAAAGGAAAGGAATAGAATACATGATTGACAGGAGCAGAAGGAAGATTCGACACAAACCTTCCGAGACGAGTCAAGAGGGCCTGCCTGCCTGCATGGATCTCTCTCATGTTCTTCGTTCGTCTGCCAGCGCATTCTTTGTATCTCGCCTAGCGATCATCTCTCTTCTTTTCTTGTCTCGATGCAGCACACCATCCGACCAGCTGCTGCTGTCAGCTCGGCCGGCTTCAAGCGCTTCAGGGAGACGCCCAGTTCACCCGGGAGACGCGACTGACCGAGCTAAGGGTCTTCCTCCCCGCCCTGTCTCTCAGCCATCTGGCGCTACCCTCACAAGACCCCCAAACGTCACCCCTCAACCCTCTCAGACGGACGTGCGGATCCTCCCCCCGACTCCTGCAAGCCCGTCTCCCGATGTTCAACGCTCTGCGCAACCACGTTTCGCTCCTGCGACACGCTCAGCCAAGCCTCCCTCTGTGTCTGTGCCTGGGGAGGGCGGAGAGTGGCTGTGGGTCCCCTCTTCTGCTCCTCCTCCTGCTGGTGGCGGTGTGCCTGTGTCGGATGGAGTGGGAAGAGGGGGGCCTGTTGGTTCGAAAAAATTTGGCGGAGGGGGAGTTGTGATGAGAAATGGGGGGGTCCAGATTGGATTCGGAGGAAAGTCAGTGAGGGAGAGAGGGAGGGAGACTCTTCGTGTTTCTCTTTGTGTGTGTGTGTGTGTGTGTGTGTGTGTGTGTGTATGTGTGTGTGTATGTGTGTGTGTGTGTGTGTGTGTGTGTGTGTGTGTGTGTGTGTGTGCGTGTGTGTGTGTGCGTGTGTGTGTGTGTGTGTGTGTGTGTCTATGTAGTGTGTGAGTGTGTGTGTGTCTATGTAGTGTGTTTGTGTGTGTGTGTGTGTGTGTGTGTGTGGAGAAGCAGTAAGAATGGAAGAGACAAGTGCTTCGTTGGAGGAGAAATTCTGAAGCGGTCGCAGTAAGCCTCAGCCTGAGCGGAGATGGAGAAGCTGGCATCAGCAGAAAAAGAAGACGAATTTTTGTGAAGTCGGTGTGAATTGCCAGAAAGAAATTCTCGATGTTGCGTTGCTAAAGAAATAATTCCTGCCCCCCCAGTAAGTTGTGATAGTCAGTTTTCTTTCCCCCCCACGTTTATCAATTCCGTCAATCAATTTCTGTTTCTTTCAGGGAGGTCCCGAGACCCCTCTCTGCCCCCTCTCGGCGTGTCCTTCCTGAAACGATCTCCATCAATCTCTCTTCAGCAACGAGCCTCCCGAGGCCACAAAAAGGTGAGCAGACAGACAGGAAAAGTCAATCGGAAACCTTGCCGCCTTGTATTTCCCTTTCGCGTTCACATTCGCATGTCGAGTCATTCAAATCACGCGTGATGGAGTGGTGCATGAAGGCTGCCTTCCGTCCAGTTTGAAGAAGGAATGGTGTTGCAATTTTTTTTCTCTCTCTCTCTCACGGTCCGACGTCCATTGCCTCCTTTTTTCCTCCTGCGCTCCTTCCTTCCGGATCGCTGTTCTCAGTTTCCTTCTTTGAGAGAGACCCTTTTCCATTCAAACTTTTCTGCCTGAATACAAAGAAAGCTGTTTTCTGAACTATTGTTTTGTCTCTTTTTGTGTGCATTTCTGGCTGTCTCTGCCTGCTTGCAGAGGACGAACCAAAAGCAGATGTCATGATGAGAGAGGAACAGGAATGGCAGAGAAAAAACCTGGTCAAAAGGGGTCTCCCCAATTCCACACCACACTTCGCATGCAAACACACTGGAGCCAAAGCACCTCCTCAACAGCTGCGGGAGAACACCCAAATTTCCACTCGAGAAGTTCCCGATTTCCTCTCACTGCACGAGAGAGAAAGGTTCCAACTCGAAAAGAGAAAACAGACCAGCAGAAGGACAACGGTGCCGCAGCCTTTTGCTCTTCACGGTGGGTTGATGAATCCTTTTGTTTTTGTTCTGTTGCTTCAGTTCATGTTTCCGCATTGGATTCAAAATTCAGCGAACGGCATAGCGACTCGTCCCGTCCCAGAATGAGATGATTGAGTTCCTTCTTCTTCTTCTTCTTCTTCTTCTTCTTCTCATTTGTGGTTTGCATGTTTGTGTTCGTTGCTTTTCCTGTCAGTTTCTCCTGTTTGGTCTCTGACAGCCTTGAGCCGCTAGTCTTTCGGCTCTGTCGTACTTGACTGTGTAGCAAAGGCGCAATCTCTACCTGTATTTGAGAATGTGACCCCGGTCGACTGGCTTACTCACTGCAGGGCAGCCCGGTTGCTCTCTGCATTCCACCAAGGGAAAGAGGGCGTGTGCAAGTATGCCTCAGATGCGATTGTAAGTTGCTCCCTTCCCCCACTTGGCTGGGTCTCTTGTTTTTTTTTTTTCTTAAGGTTGTCCAAAACAAGAAAAAGAAACATCTGTCTTTGGGTTCGCACTCATTGCCTCGACACTTTTGTATGTTTGTTTGTTTGTTGCTGCTCGTTCTGCCTCTTTGAGATTTCTGTCTCTCTTACGCTGACGCTGCCTTACTGTCTGTCTGTCTGTCTGTAAGAAGAAGAAACATATAGTCTGTCTCCGAAAGGAAGCTATGAAGGCACAGTTGTTTGCACTCTGCCTTTTGCGTCTCCATACGTTTTGTGGATGACTGACAAAGATTGACAAACGACATGGATGGATGGATGGATGGATGGATGGATGGATGGACGGATGCAGCTATCAGGAGAGGCTCCAAATGATTCGAAGCCGCTCGGCCAGACAGAGAAGAAGGGGAAAGGGAGCGGGATCCGGCAGGACCATGGCGCCATCCCTTGTGCCCGCTATTCCACCCCCACGGTAAGTGAGTGAGTGAGTAGATACATGGATGCTTCATGGTGTCATATTCACTAAATTGCCAGCCGGCGTGATTGAATCCCTCGGCAAGGAGGGAGGGAGGCTTGCAAGCTGGTGAATCGTTGTGATCGTGTTGCTCTCTCTCACAGGCTCTGTAACTTGATTGACTCAGCGCCTGCCTTTTCACCCATCGAGCCACCTCCCTTCGTTCCTCTTTTCTTTCCTTCCGTCTTTCTGTTTGGTCCTTTTGTTTCCTCACACCGTGCCGGCATCTCTGTACCTCCCGAGGGATCGTTCGGTCTGTGTCGTCTCGTCTGATGCGATCCTGGTCTTCCTCTTTTTCCTCTTCTTCTCTTCTCCCCCCCCAACTCCTTCATTGTTTTTCTTTCCCTTCTCTCGCTCCATCCTGGGAACCTTTTTTGGACCCCCACACATAACTGCAGAGAGAGAGCGAGAGAGAAGGAGGAAAGGAGGAAAGGATGTCATGTTTGGAGAGGCCCCCTTTGTGTTTGCAGGAACACCCAGAAGACGCTCGCACAAATGCAGTACACCCAAGAGATGCTGAGGAAACGAGAGGAACTCCAGAGAACGTTGCAGGAAGAAATGGTCAGGCAGGCAGCGGAGTCATAGAGGGAAGAGGCGGTAGATAGGAATTGGAATTGGATGGGCTTGTATCATTTTCTTGACAATTTACTCTCTGCGACCGCATTGAAGAACGTCCCTCAGATGATGAAGCACCGTCCAGGGGCACATTCTTTCCAGACAGACATACAATAAGCAGAGAAAGATTGTCTTTTGTTTATTCAATCCATGTGCATCTGTGTATCTATCTATCAATTTGTCATATCTATTGGCTGATGCCTGTCTGCCTGCAGGAGGCAAAAGACAGGTACAGGATCTTCATGGCACATTGCAGAGAGGAGAAACACAAACACTTACCAAGGACTTTAGTGCCCTCGTCAGTCAGTCAGTCAGTCTCCTTCCTCCTTTGCAGGTCTTTCTCTCTCTCCGGGCGGGAGGAAAAATCTGAAAGAAAAATTAAGAGGAAGGAGAAACCAAGAGAACGTTCCTCTGTCCGTCCTCTCTTATCACTCTCTTGGGATGGATCCATCTCGACTGTCTGCGTGCCTGCCAAGCTGGCCCTTGGCTTCCTCTTTGCGGCTGGGATCCACACGTATGAATAAATGCATGATAGAATCAACGAATAGATCAATGAATGAATGAACGGACTGAGGGATGCATGAGCGAATTTGATTGCATCCGTGCAGATGGACTGAGGGCGACTTTCGTCAGTTGAAGGACCGCGTGGACTCGACTGTGAGGAGACACATAGACAACCACGAGGAGACCAAGAGGGAGTTCTCCAAAATCGACAGGTAGGTGGATGGTGGATGCGCTATGTTTGTTTCTTGGCCCTTTGGTCAGTTGTTGTGTTGCGAGGTGATTTGGTGACTTTCCTTTGCGTCGCCTTCTTCGAGCTATTTTTCTCATTCACCAGCGTCCTCCTTGAGGTTTCTGTGCGTCTGCTCCTACTGAAGAATGCATTACCTAATTTGAAACATAGACGATGGATGTGTGTGTGGATCTACGGATGCATGGTGCAGGGAACAAGACCCTAGGGCCAGCAAGTTCCCTCCAGAACGACCGAGTGAAAAGTACTGGTGGGTCAGTGGGTGAGGTGAATTAAGAATAGTGATAGCTTCTTTCCGTGTGGTTCTCCGAAAAACGCCCCGTCAGGCACGGTGGAGAAAGGTTGGGAAGGGAAACGAGCCTCTGGACCTCTCTGGTCTGGTCGTGTTTCGTTCCTTGCCTGATTTGTTTCATAAGCGCGTACTTCTCTTCTCTCTCTTCATTCTTGTCCCTCGTTTGCTAACGTGCATGCCTGTCTACCTGCCTGGCTGCAGGGACTGGCTGAAGGAAGCCAAACAGAAAGTTAAACAGAGACCCCTCCTGATGGAAAGGTTGGAGGAGGGAGGGGTGGGAAAAGGGGATTTTTTTTTTAGGTTCAACTACACGTGTGTGTGTGTGTGTGTGTGTATGAACGGGTGCACGAGCCTGTTTGTTTTTGTTTTGTTTCTTTGCTTCAGCAGTGGAGTTGTGAGATTGATTTTCCTCTTCCGTGACTCTTTGTGAGCGATGGTAGAGGAAATGCGAAGGTTTTTAGTCTTGTATGCAACCACTTTTTCTTCTGTGTCCTTTTGTGCTCCTTCGCCTTTCACATTTGTCATGGGCATGGCACGTTGCTTCTACCATTTTGTGTGGTCTCCTTCTTTGAATTGTTTGTTTTCTGTTTTTGCAGGGGGGAACTGCTTCTCAGTATGCGGCGTCAGAGGGTGAGCAGAATACGGAAAGATCCTCTCTCTCTTCCATTCGTTCGTCGAAATCTTTTAGTTGTTCAATGAAAACCCCTTCTGCGTTTCTTTCTTTTTCTCTGTACTTCTGGATGATACACTGTTTTCACATGACTGTTTTTGTTGTGTTTCTGGTGGAAGAAGAAGCTTGGTATTCACTTTCGTTCTCTTATTTTCGCGAGCGTTCGAGTTTACCGCGATTTTTCATTGTCTGAGACGCTGCCGGTCTGGTGGTGTTGCGATCTGACTCGCACGCCTTCATTCCTTGCAGGTCCGGTGCCTGAACAAACTGAGGAAGGCAATGCGGAAGGCAGGAATGACGGAAGAGCGAATACACAGGTGAGTTTCTCTGTGGGTGGGTGGATGAATGAGAGGGATGGCTTTTTGTTTGTTTTCTTTCCTTGTTTTCATGCGGTGGTATCTGTCTGCACAGTTCTCCTGATGGCCGGATGGATTGTTGTATTTTCGCTGTTGGTTTCGAGCCAGCGTGTAGCACTCTGACTTGCGGCATGTTTTTTCTGTCAGCTTGTTGGTCACCCTATTTGAATTGTCTTATGTGTGTTTCTCTGTACGTGTTGCATTTGTGCAGGGCTTTTGCCGACGAGGATCGGCTCCTCTTGGAAGAGCAGGACATCAAGGGACAGCAAGAAGACGGACCGAACTAGAAATATGCATTCAATCTCGCAAACGGACAGAGCGTGCAGCTTCAACCAAAAGCCATAGCCAACATCACTTCAAAGTTAGCTAACATCACGTTCTATAATAGTAGCCCAATGAAATATTATTTTTTACTATAATTATAGTGTTCATGATAAAAACAGTGTAAAATCATAACACGAATCACAGTATAACAAAAATTTATACAAATTGATAAAAGTGGTTTGTAATTGAAATTTTATCCACTATAAAAAATTAAAAATGTGTTAAAATAATTTGGTATTTGGTTTATATTTCGGCTGCCATAACAGCGAATAGCCATAATCATTTTCCAGGTTAATTAGCAATAGTAACATCACAATACTATGATAAAATATGTATTAGAGAATGTTAACAAATCTATTACTACGCCTTAATATCTTGATTAAGTTGATTGATTGATTCATAGATTTACTAGCTATAGTACTGCTTTATAGCTTTGTGCTTTGACACTTCGATTCAACTTTTATTCTAGCTATAAAATTCAATGGACTTCATGCATCTCTATTGATGTCAATTTAAATTATGAAATTCATCCATTTCAAATTTGTGGGTTCCATCAATCCAAAAATTAATGTATATCACATTAATTCACATAACTTTATAATTTATAAATACTGCTTCATATGATATTACATCTTCTTCACTATACTACCCCGCATCACTTGACGTTTGTAGAGACTGCTCCCTGACTTCTCCAAGTCCAGTTGCCTCATCTGGATCTTTCTGGCTAGGTCTGGGTTCTCTTGTCTTTCCCGCCATTGCTGAAGGCTCTGCAAACACAACGCATCGGAAGGGCCAACCGTCCCCGGAACTTTTTTTTGTGTCGTCAGGAACCGCAGAGGAGGCCAAAGGACATTCCAGGCCCTCGGGGGATGATCTTCGCATTCTCAGGCACGTCTTTCTCTCGGGAAAATACTCAAATGGCTGCACGAAGGGATCCACACACACACACACACACACACACACACACACACACACAAGAATCGATGAATGATGTATGTGTTCTCTTTGCAAATCATCAGTTCGAGCGTAAGCCGACCTTGACTCTGAAGTGATCTCAAAGGAGACATTGCTATACGAAGACAAACACACATGAAAGGGGAAAGAGAACAGAAGAAAAGAGGAGACAATCAATGTAAGAGCAAACTGAGTCCACTGACTGAATCGCACGTGGGTATCCGTCTCTCCTCGTATTTGAAACAGTGGCCTGGGTGCGCCTCCTGGCTCCAGTCGTCCGTCTGAGCAACGAGAGGGTGAGGTCGGGAGGGGGAGGGAGAGACACAAAGAAGAGGTGAAGGCAAAGACACCTGGGAAGGTCTAGCTAGGAGACCAAGTCAAAAGAATTTTGCAAATCCCAATGGGGCGAGAGGAGTTTTTGACCATTAAATCGAAAGGCCGCCCTCAACCGTGACCCATACTCTGACAGCTCTTCCTTCGACATGCAGACAGACCTGTGGAGGAGGGAAATTTCTGTCCCACTGGTGCCAGTCAGGGAAAATGTTCTGCAGTTTGTTAGTTTGCACCTGCACACAGCACCGAGAGAAATCAACAAAGTGGGGCCCATCTACTCATGCTTCTCAATCCTCATTCCGAGAGAGCGCAATTCTTGCTTTGCCAAATTCGTGTTGCCTCCCCCGCAGACTGAAGGAAGGGAGGAATGAATGAATGAATGAAAGAAGGAAGGAAGCAGGGGAGGTCCAGTCAAAGGGCCGAGCTAACTTTGTCGATAAGAAAGAAGACTGAGTGGACTGCCCCAGAGGCATTCATCACCTCACACAACGCACACGCTGCATGCATGTGCCTGAACAAGCCTTCAAGCAGAGAACAAACAAAACACAAACAAACCAACGGACCTGCTCCTCTACGCACCCCTGCGGGCACCTCCAAAACCGCGGAACTACAGATCTGCACGGAGGGAGAGTAAGAAGGAATGGCTAAATGAGATATCTGGACCTGCAGAGAGAGGTCCTGATGGACAACACATGCGCAATCAGCAAATCAGCATATGCGTAATTCATTTCAAAAGGAAGAAAGAGTCGGGCTGCAATCCACGAGACTGTGACAAGAAGGGAACACACACCAAAACGACCAGAGCAAGCGACAGACTTGACGATACGGGGAGATTCCATACCGAGAGAGTAAGGAGGAATCATCCCGCAGGCCGTATTTCGGCAGACTGTCTGTGCCAATGCATCCAATCCCAGACCTAGAGACATACCTCTGAAGACAGGCCGTGCCCACATCTGCGTATTGAGCCGGGCACTCTCTGTAAGTGACCTGAAAGAAAGAAGAGGCAAAGAAAGAAAGAAAGAGAAGGGAACGTTCGAGGGATCTGCAGGCCTCTGCAAGAAACTTGAACGAACAGCCACAACAGACAGACAGACAGACAGACAGACATCCAAGGACACAAACGGGGAAATTTCGCCTGCAAGAGAAGTTCGTGCAACACCGATCCACGTGCATCTGTGGTGCATTCGTGAAGAGACACGAGGGACGGATTAATTCCATTGACCTATTAATAACTTGCTCAGCCACTGTGCATGCAGGAAGGAAGAGAAGGAAGTACACCACAAAAAAAAAAGAGCAGGAAGGTCTCTCCATGGCTTCACACCACTGACCTGCTCACGCATTTCACAGCCGTGATGTCCTGCCGTTACCTGCAAGACGCATACAAAAGGCCTCCTATCTTTGGATCGCTTGCAAGAGGCTCGCTCAATCCTGCAGGGCACGTGAGGAGGCCCTTTCATTTCAAGACGATCGATCGACGAGGAAGTCGAGCGCAGTACTTACTTGGTTTTGAAATCTGGTGGTGCCCCACTCCTGTCGATCATGATTGTTCTTTTCTACAGTCACATTTCGAAGGAACGCAAACTCCATCCGCAAACTCTGTGTATGTATCCTATCGTTGTCGTCTACAGAAGGACGTCCAGCGTCTCATGCATGCAGCGTTTTGTGCAAACAAGAAGCATTGTCAAATTTTGGGCAGAAAAGATAGACAGACAGACTGACGGTGTCATCCGCTAATGAAGAGGCAAAGAACGGAAGAAAAGGGAGAAGAGGATTTGTCCTGCTGGACAGGGGGATGTGTCCCTGCAGACAGACAAAGAAAGAGACTCAGAGAAGCATGGAGAGTGTGACAGAGAGAATTTTCCACGAGCAAATAGACGGGAGATGCGGAATACGAGGACGTCAAAAACAAACGAGAAAATCAGCACTTTTTGGACGAAAATTTGTGACTTTTTTCGTTTCACACGGTGAGGACCGAGGCTAAAGAAAACAAGTGATGGTTGACTGCGCCCAGCCACTCCCTTCTTGTTTTTGTCAAGCGGTCAGATGGTCTATGGAACGTCATGATGTGTGAATTAGAACAAATCAGACAAGGCCTTGTTCTCTCTATTCCTCACTCAGCTTTTTACCCACACGACTTCTCCTCATCTTCCCCAAGCGATCAACTGGAACGACACCAACTGCCCCCCCCCCCCCCCACGGACCTTCGCATTGCATCCCGGTGGACACTGAAGAGACGGGAGTGCCGTCTCGTTCCTCACACACACGTGTGCAGGGCTCAAGCCTTCTGCATGCAGGATGCGTGCGTCAAATGAATTTACGCAGAACGCTCACATGGCATCAGTGAATTTCTTCACAGCATTGCCCGTCTCTCTCTCTCTGAAAGTAACCCTGCAGACTTCTAAAGAGGCTGCACAAGATGTGCACAGATCAGAAGACAGAGAGAGAAAAAGAGAATATATACACAAGAAGAACTTCCCATTTAGGTACCACGTCCCACGTGTGCCCCCCCCCCCATCCTCCCTTCCCATCTATTCGGGCACATGTAGAGGCCCCTTTTCTTTCTTGCTGACCACTTGATTCATTTCTCAGAGTGAGAATCCAACCCTCTGGACACGAGAAGAAGTCTTGTTCCATCTCGCGGTAGCATGGGGGAGGGGGCAGACCTGAGAGAAAAGGGGCAGAGATGAAAAGGGAGAGAAGCAATGAGCAAAATGCGCCCCCCCCCCCCNCCCCCAACCCGAGAGGACATCTTTCCATTAAGCGCCTTCACCGTCCTCATGTTCTCAACATTGTAGAGGCACAAAAGCGACTGCACTGGAAGGGAAAGGATTTCATCGCCCCCCCAATCTGGAGGACCAAATTTCGTTTCCCTCTCAAGACTCAAAACGCAGACCCACCAACCCACCCACCGTGATGATTGATTTCATGCAGATGGGGCGGCCTCCTCGTGCAGCGTCCAGGACAGAGTTGCAGCATCGGTGTTCTTGTCACGCGACAGCACATCGTCGGAAGGGTAGGGCACCTCACGAAAGACTGCACACAGCATGCAGGCATATCAAATGAGGCACTCAAAGTAGGCCCGTCGCTCTTTTCCACTTCTTTTTCTTCTGCACTGCCGGCCTTGTGCGTGATGATAATGTATGTCAACAAAATCTTTCTGTACTCTGAGTCTGTCGCTTGTACCGCTTGCATGATGTTCACTTGGTGTTTGACTCATTCTTCAAATTGGCTCCAATGACGAACAATCGATGTGCCAGGTAGTCGCCGTTGGAGGTTGAAGGCACACCGAGGGATCAATGGCCGACGTCTGACTGTGTTGACTTGCTTTCTGACTGGTAGACTGACTGACTAACTGACTGACGTTCGGACAAAAGTTGTCATCTCTGGAGACGATCCGAAAGCACTTGACGTGTTTGTGTTCCAACTTTTCTAAGAACACCTGGATGAGGTCTGTCAGGGGAGAGGGCTTGAAAGTCACCCTGCAGTACAATGAAGTTCGGTCGGGATGGATTGAAAAATCAAAAATGGCCCGGCAGACAAAAAACCCGAAAAGCGCAACAAAAGGATTCACCTCTATGAAACACAGCAGCAGGCTGTCGCTCCTGTCGTTGAGTTGCATGAGATTTCTTTTGACAGACAAAGGAAGAAAATGAAAGAATAGAAGAAATTCAAACGAATGGCACGCAAAAATGATAGAAAAATGCGTTTGCATATTAATCTCTAGCCGCGCTTCATCATTTCAAAGAGAGATGAGATCACTGACTGTCTAACTGACTGACTGAGGATTGGGGTCGGGTATGCCTTCTGCCTTGAGCGTGGCCTTCCACTCTTCGCTTGAATGGCACGGGAGAGGGCACTCTCTTGGAGCTTCGAATGTCAGCAGCTGCACAAAACAGGGCAGAGTGTGAATGAGGTGTTGGCGCATATTGGTTCATCAATTTGGAAGGAAAAAGTTCACCTGAATGCTATTCCAAGGTGTCAGAGAGGGCAAGAATGAGGACAAACATCTCAGAAGAAGAAAGAATCTTATGCCAGGACACACACACACACACACACACACACACGCAAAGAGAGAGAGAGAGAGAGGGGGGGGGGGGAGAGAGAGAGAGAGAGAGACAGCAGACGGCAGGCCTGAAAAAGAAGACAGCTTGATTGTCGCGTCTTTCTCTGCACTATTGATGTCGACAGAAGCACTTTGCGTGCCCACTGACTTGGCAGCACGTCTGTCCGTCCGTCTCATTCTTCCACCCAAACGCCCATCCGTGCTTTGACTCTTCGCATTCCTCATACCCAAAAGGACAGCCCTCGGAAACGGACACCACAGAAGCCTCACACGTCTCTGCCAGACGACTGTAGGTCTGCTCAGGGTGGGCATCGTCGAGTCCCCGGAGCCGTCTGCTGACAACGAAAGCGGGCAGACAGAGCGACAGAGACACAGACTAAAAACAGGAATAATTTACCCCACAGGATCGAATGAATGAGTGAGAAGGAATGAGTGAGGAGGATAGAATGAAGTTCCTTTCAATAGACCAAACGGAGATTGGTAGTATCAGCAAAGCAGCCCTGCATGTCTCCGCCAAACCGCGTCTACATTGAAAGAACATTCATGCACCCAACCGACGTACTCACCTCTCAGGCGGAGGGTCTTCACTAACAGGCTGTGAAGGTTCTCCTTCTTCCTCGGGTTGCGTGCTTCCTCCTGCCTCCTCTCCTGCCTGCTCTTCGGGGCTTCTGCCGATAGTCCGGGAGCATCCAGGAGGGCATCTCTGCAGCGCCTCTGTCTGTTTGGTCAACAAGCACCAAGACAGCGTTCCTGCAAGTTGACCGTTGGACATCCACACATTGGCGTAAAAAGATGCACAAAGAAATAAAGCTCAAAGGAGCCAAGCGACTGAGGCTTGCTTCGTCCGCAAGAACATGTTTGTTTATGCTGTTTCCTTCACTTTCGGCTGGACCCATTGGTGCATTTCCGACAAAACCCACGCTCAAAAAGCGTGCATTCAGACGAAATTTGGGCCGGTACTTCTTCTGAGCAGTTTGAGAGGTGCACTACCGACGGACCAGAAAAGAGAAAATCAGGCAGCGACCACTCCCTCTCGTTCCCTCTCCTGTACTCCCGCACACACCCCTCGAGATCCTGCAATCAGTCAGGTAGGCAGATAGGCAGACAGACAGACAGACAGACAGACAGACATACACACAAGCATGGATACTTCTCAAGCAGGCACGCATGAAAAGCAGTCAGCACGCTTGAAAGTGAATTGATGTTCGCGATGGCATAAGAAGACATTTTTGTCCATCGCCGGTGTTTATCGGCGAAAAAACAAAGAGGGAAAGGACATACAAAACACATCAAAGAGGAAGGAAAGGTTACAGGTGGAAAGAAGAGCAAACAGTCCAGAAGAAATCTGGGAATGTGTGCAGGTACTTGGAAACGTCTGCCTGAAAGAAAACAATGCACATGTTTCTCCCCCCCTCCCCCGTCCATAAAAAAAGAGAAAAACGCACATGGACGACCACGATGTCCCCAAGGAAACTCAAGTCGAAGCCTGGAGGGACCTGCTCCGTGCCTGCAAAGAGAAGGGCATTTGAGACAGACGGAAAGAAAGGAAAGAAGTCACACACACAAAGAGATCGATCGACGAGGCCACGAGACCCGAACAATATTCTAGATCGCTTTCTTTGTTTGTGTCTTCGTTTGCTCGCTCCCTGCTTCCTTCCAGAATCGAATCGGGCATGAAACTGTCAATCTCATCCTTATTGTTGATTCTGACAGGCTCGATCACAAATAAATTTTCAGATTGAGAGCACTGGTGCCTTTAGTCCTTCTTGCTGGGCCGACAACACACATACCTGGAGGACATAGCACCGTGCGGTTTTCCTCTCCCCCTTCCTCCCCGTGCTTTCGTTTTGGCACAGGGCGGACACACGAGAAGTGCGGCTCAGGAGGAGTCCCCGCAGCGTAGGGGTCATGATCCCCTGGCTTGATGCGTGCCCAGTTTTTGTTCCACTTCTGAATGAAGTTCCCGACACCCAGGGGGGCTCTGCCTAGGTCAAAAGAAGAGTCCTGACTGTAGGCGAGTCGAGGCAGGGTGGAGGCGAGGCTCTCGTCAGTCTCGGGGGGGTGTCCTCTTTGCTCTGCAGAATTAGAAGAAGAAAAACAAAATTTGACAAGCACAGATAGATCAGAGAAGAAAGTGGCTGAATCGTTCTCTTCGAGACAGTTCGAAACGCATAACGGCAGAGCGTCTTGAAAAGAAAGTCACGAGTGGACTTTCAGGACTCACCGTTTTTCTTCTTTTTTCGGCCCCGGACGCATTCACGGGGGCAGTAGAAGATCGGCGTGCCGATGGAGATGCGACAACAAAAGCCCGCCATCGAGGCCCCCTCAACGCCGATCCCTTCAAAAAGTAGACATGAAGAGAGCACAAAGAATCAAATCAAATTCCCTGCTGTGCATGATTGCAAACGATACAAAGCCAGCAGGGAAAAATAAGAGACAATGATGGTGATAATCGCATCATTAGAGAAGAGAGATACTAGACTGTCAGGTTGCAGCCCAGTTCGCGCCAGAGATGGAAGACAAAACTGCGCAGGCACTGTTGTGAGAGAGAAGAAGCGAACGTCCTCCGATTTCATCTCCACACATGCAGCCCGTAAGATTCTTATTCTGAGTGCAGGTTTGTTTCCACTTCTTTTAAAGAGTCGGGAGGGAACAAACTCCGGCGGCCTACCAGCTGCCTCTTCCAGGACAGAGCAGGACCCGAAACCCTCAGGACATTTCTGCACACACCCCTCTGCTTTGGAGGAAGAAGGAGAGACCCTGCTTCCATCTGTACGCACACAGTCGGCAAACTGGAGCTCCGTCTGATCCGTCTCGTTTCTAGTGTCCGTTGTATTCACGCTCTCGGGATGGTTCTCCTGTGTGATGGCAGAGCACTGAGCTGCCTTCACGCACCCAGACAGGGGTGGCAGGAGCTGCAATAGAATCAATGTGTACCACCATCATGTCGACTACGGCTACAGATTGATTCATGTGCATTGGCCATGCACTCAATTTGTCCGCACTCGCCCCTCGGACCATTTCCCGGCATCAGCAAAGACAACGGCGTTAAGATTGGAGAGAGAATGGGGTGAGAAGGAGGTCCCGAGACCAACAACACTTGGGCTCATGTTCTGTACTCGGAAGACAAAACGAGAAGAAAGCAAAACGCCAAGAGGGTCGCCAGTGAGAAACCGGACAGGAGAACGAAGCTGCAAAAAGGAATCGGACGCACTGAACTCCAACCAATTCACCGGAAGTGGATCGAAACAGAACGGTTGGTTCCCACCCACCTGCAGCTGGCCGCAGCATCCTGCCGAGCACAAGGTGGGAGTTTCCTCTGGGCACTTCGTTTCGATCTCGCACTCTTCCTGCTGCTCCTCGCCCTCAACAAATTCCTCAGAGAGGGACTGCAGAGGTAGAAGCTCTCCTCTAACGCAAAAAGAGAGGTCAGCAGGGTCCACTCCTGGGGGGACACTGTAGCCCTGTGTACACACATTCACATGCACAAACGAATTCACGATTAGAATTACAAACAAACATGCACAGATCGATGGATACACAAGCGGGCAGACAGAAGAATAAAAAGAAAGAGGGAAAGTGAGAGAGAAAAAAATCAGAGAAAGGGAGCAAGAGGGACGCGTGTAGAAAAAATTGCGAACGTACGAGAAAGCTCACGAAAATGCTGGGGATTTGCTGAAGAAGACCAACTCTAAAGGGAGTTTTCTTGCACCAGCAGGCAGAGTGAGGCAACAAAACAGTGTCTCCGGTCTGAAAGGCTCGCGTGACCAAAGTCTCTCCTGCTTCCTCACTGCAAAGGCGTCCCTCCTTCTTCTTGTGACCCACACAATAATGCGTACCGGTCTTCAGACTAACGACATCCACGCTGCCGCCTACCGACCTCAGGGCAAAAGAACTCGAATGGGCACTCAGTTCTCTGCAGGACCTCTGTCCGCTCAGTCGAGGCAAGACGAAGAGCCCCACAGATCCCCTCTGCGTGCGTGCATACGCACAAACATGAAAAGGACAGAGAGAGTGATGTCATTTCTTTTCAAAGGATTGAGTAGGAAACTCCCGTTCTTTTTTTCTCTCTGTTCTCCCTCTCTTTCCCCTCTTCTCTCTCTCTCTCTCTCTGCGGGTCTGTGTATGTGTGTGTGTGTGTGCGTTGGCGCGCTCGCGCGCTCTCATTTTCCCCTCTCTGTTCTTTCTTTCTTTCTTTCCGTTCTAAGGCACAGCACCCCACCCTGCCTGACCTCTCTCTATCTGTGTGACTTCTTCAAATGTCCTTCTGTCCTCAGGGTCTCTCGAGGGTCTGGGCAGGAACCCGGGGGGGCACCTTGGTGCCTCATCACATGGCACCACTGCCTCCGCATCGTCTTTCTGTGTGGCCCTGGGGATGGACTCCACAAAGACACACTCATCAGGAGCACCCCTATCGTCCTCCGTATCGAACTCCGACTCTCCCACATCTGCATGGAGAGATAGATAATACATCGAGAAAGGGGAGGACACACACACACACACACACACAGACACACACACACACACACACACACACACGTATATATGCATATGTATGCTTCCATGCGTAGAATGGCAGACAAAGGCACGAAACTTTCTAACGATCGAGCGATTCTTAGAGGGGAGAGGAAGGGAAGGGGGGAGGCAGAACAACTTGAAGCCAAAAGAAAAGAAGCACACTCGACCGATGCAGTTGCAAGACTTTCCTTCCTACCGGCTGACAGACCATCCCACAAAGCCATCCATCTGACTGACCCCCCAGGTACCGACGCAAAGAAAAGAAGAAAGACGGACCAGGCAGATCGAAGAACCAAGATTCCCTGTCTCTTCCCTGTCCTCTCTGTGGGTCCACTGGAGGAAGTGCCGCAGCGACTCTGGGGCTGAGTGCCTGGAATCCCTCTGGACACAGGTACTCCCATGGGCACGTTTCCTGCAGGGAAGCGCGTGCACTTATTCGATTCTTCGTTGGAGATTCATTCGTCGGGTCATGTGAGCACCGCACCTTGCCAATCAGACATCGACGGAGAGATGAATGATGTCCAGTACGCGCTGCAGAAGACAACATGTGAGAACACGGAAATGTTAGAACGAGTAACAGCACGTTCCTTGGAGAGTTGTAGACTAAGAATGAAGCGAAGCTGCTCCATTGTTTGTCTCGACGGACCTCTACTGTCTTCCTGTGTACTCGGACCTGTCCAGAGTCTTGCAGAAGCCGTGTGCACACAACTCCCTCGGGATCGAAGCTGAAGCCCTGCGGAGAACAGTCCGATGTAGAATCATGCACACACACACACACACACACACACACACAGAGAGAGAGAGAGAGAGAGAGAGAGAGCAGCCAGACAAAAAAGAGATCTCCGCAGAGGAAGAATGAGCCGGAAGCGCCAAAACTGAATGAGAGAGAGTCAAAAAAGGAAAAAGGAGATCAGAAAAATCAATCGGAGCCCCGTGTGTATGTGCGGAAGGAGAAAAGGTCGATTTGGGAAGGAGGGAAAGAGGGAGGAGAGAGACGGTTCTGACCGGTAGGCAGAGTGGAAGAAGGGGACAATTTGTGACGCGCACTTCCTTCACAACCTGCATGAATGCAGACAAGTCCTTGCAATCATAAGAAGGCATATCACTTACATGCACTGTCTCGGCACTCTCGATCAAAGCACGCCTGACAAAGTCCTCTGCATCATGACGGGACCTTTTATCGCCACATACAGAGTGAGGAAGAAGCAAATGGATGGAAGGAGGCCGTCAGACAGGGGGGCATTTAGAATGAGAATGACGCACGCAGAATTTGATGACACTTCCTCCTTCCCTTCTCTCCTTTCCTGTTTGCTTACTCAGTAACCATACAACCTCCGTTTCTTTCGATCTTTCCTCTCCCTCCAGCCTTCTAGCTCTCTCTTCCCTTTCCTGACCGACCTGTTGTTTGGGATATGCGACGGTGGCAACGCAGCTGTCACCTTCCTCTTCGTACTCAGCAGAACAGAAGTATTGGGGCTCGCCTGGAGTTCGACAGGAGCAGATGAGAGAGGAAAATGATGAGCAAATGGAAAGGGACATAGATAAATGTCTTCCTTCCTTCCTGTGTCTGCAACAAAAATGGGCGCGGTCAGCCCGTAACTCTGGGTTAATCACAGAAGTTGCCGCAAAAGAGGAAGGAAGACACAGGCTGATGGCGACTTGCATGCCGAAAAAAAGGACGCGGCATAAACAAACAAAAAAGGGGGGAAGAAAAAAGGAAGCAGGAATTGTAGACAAAAAAGTGGGGAAGAAAAAAGGAAACAGGGACTGAAGACAAACGCCCCTCCCGGTCACTGACGGACATAATGTGCGAGTCCACTCAGACTCATATTTGGGTGCCTGCTCCTCCACCGACAAGCATTCCCGCACGTCTTTGGACCAGTAGAATCCCTGCAGAGAGGTGACCGTATTATGCTTCCGCAATTCGCCATCTGGTGGAAGTGCGATGGCCCCAAGCGTCCATTCATTTATTCCGTTTCATTCCATACATCATTCGATGGTCAATCTGTCCATCCACCTGTCTTTCCTCTTGCCTCTTTGACCGTTTTGTCTGCATGTCTACCCGGCCCGCTTTCTGATGTTGCAATTCTGTCCACTTGTCTGTCAATTTGCGTTCCTTCCCATCCGTGCTGTTGCCTGCCTGCCTTCTTTGTCCATGACTTCAACGCTGACCTCTCTGCAGCCCGGAATGGGCAGAACTTCCCGAATGCAGGCAGCAGGGACCAGGCTCTCGGGGTCCTGCAGGAAGGGAAGGTGATTGTGTCCATAGGTGGAGGGGAGGGGGGAGAGCGGGAGGGGGGAAAGGAGATTTGTTTCGCTCCGAAGGAAAATGTCAGGGGAAGGAGGTTCGAACTGAGACAGAGTCAAGCAGCGCTTTCGGGCAGGATTGTGGTAGATCTGTGTATCTGTCAAGCAAGAAGCTTACGATCATGGGCAGGGCTGACGATGTCTATTGCACGAGATTGCAAATAGGCATGCAGACAGAGTTTCCGCCATTGGAAAAGTCATAGGGGTCAAAACGCTTGCCCCAAATTCAAGATGCTTGGGGAGTGCCCTGATACAGATGGGACGGGAACCGACTGACCAGTGCAACGTACACCCATCCGGCCGGGCAGGGATCCGTGGCCCCATCAGTCGCGTCGTTGGTGTCTGTGGTCTTGGGGGTCTCGGTCTGACAGCAGGGTGGGTCTCCTGTGGTCCTGTCGGCGCAGGGCTCCAGTCCCTCTGGACAGGAAGAAGGTATCTGCATTCATTCACGCATTTGTATGCACGTTTGGGATGAAATACCCAAAGGCTGATTGAACCGTGACACAGTGTTTGGGAAACGTTGTGGAGAGGGTATTCAGGGGGGGAAATCGTGCTTCAGGCCCGACCTCATTCCTCTCTTCGTTCAGTGAGCAGCTGGTCATGCTCGCGTCACAGTCTCCTCCAGTGTGTGTCTCTTCTACTGCAGCTGCGTTCCACAGGAGTAGCAGAAGAAGAATGCGCATCGAGAGAGTAAGTCTGCCTCAACGAAGTGACATGAGTTCAGGCACACTTTGTGCATTGCCGCCAAGAATACGTAGTTCTCTTGTTGGCTTGCACTTTGCCCTTCCACTCCGTTGTTTGGGAGTTTTTCTACATCCTTTTCCTCCACACTTCCAGTAAATGTGTGAGTTCCGGGCGTGGTCTGGTGAGTTCCTGACCAGCCAGCTGGACCTAGCTGCAATCTTTTGAGCAACGGTTTGTCTTTGCAGTACAAGCACGTGCCAATTCTTGGTATGTATGCGTTATGTATACGCATATATATTGCAACACATGCGTTTCTGCATGCGAATGCAACATGTAAGCAACACTTTGCAACAGCTAGCGAATGCAACACTCGAGTGCCTGCATGCACATGCACAAGCAAAACTGGCACATATGTGTTGTTTGTGCGCGATCAGCCGCGCGGGCCCATTCGATCGCGAATTCGATTTGACTGCCTGGCAGACCGAGTCGCGGGATAGACGGATGTAAAATGATGGATAAAGGTCACTTTTGATCATAGAATATATACAGGAAGAGGAAACACGAATAGCCGAGACACGGTTGTACTTCGACTGTCTGCAGGGACAGCCAGCTTGAGAGCACGCGAAACGCATGCAGTCGTATATGCGAGGTGAATCAGTCTCCCGTCTGCATGCATGTGTTTTTGATTTGAAGTGCGACTTGTCAGGAGTCCAGAAGAAGCTGCACCCTGTCCCTTTTCGTCACAGGCTGTTGAGCTCTCAGTGTCGCTGCAGACTCGTGGCTCAGTGCATAGACATCGTCAACTGACAGCTGTATAGTGCAAAGTGCCACACCTTCTTTTGAGACCCTTTCGCAACGATGTTTTCTCTAATAGATGGAGACAGCATGACTTCTGTCATTGAAAAGCTCTCTCCCGTATTTGCACGCCTGGATGCCGTCGCGCAGGAGTCAGGAGAGCCATTAGAGGGAAACTTGCTGTATATTCACCACAGCTTCAATAAAAATCCCAAAAATGAAGCCAAGCAACGAAACCTCTGGAGTCTCTGCAAAGCCCTCCCACCAATTGACTCAACAGTGGTGGAAGTAGGCTTCAATGCCGGTCACTCCGCTGCGCTTGCACTCAGTGCCCACCCTTCCGTCAGGCTTTTGGCCTTTGACATCTGTGAACACAAGTACACTGAGGGTTGTTGCCGCGTTCTTCAGGAAGTCTTTCCGGGAAGACTCGAGCTGATTCCAGGCAGATCCCAGCACACAATGCCAGAGTATGCGCGAGACAATCCAAACTTCAAAGCCGATCTTTTCCACATTGATGGCGACCATCAGCCAGAAAACGCAAAGGCCGACCTAGTAAATGCCTTGAGACTTGCCCGCCCGTCGGCTGTCGTGATTTTTGACGACATTTGTTTCTCTCCCTTGAAAGCAGTGTGGACAGAGGCGTTGCAGAGCGGTCTCCTCTCCCCACTCGAAGTCGAAATTGCAGGAAGCAGCAGGCAGGGGGTGGCGTGTTTTTCTAGATCGCCACAGAAGGGACCGGGTGATCTCTTTTTCGATCTCTCTCCCGTCATTTCCCACCGAGGCCGCATCCGAAACGTCATTGTCTTAGCTCCCACCGATCACGGACAAGACAGCCTTTTGGGCTACCTCACCAGACACAGAAGCTGGACAGGAGTTGCGGTAAAGAACCCTGCCGGTAAGAGTGTCAAGCTCGAACCCAATTCCACAGAACGCCATCAGAGTCCCTGGCTCTCTCTCCCCCTGCGGTTTCAGCCCTCACCAGGCCTGCCGACCCCCTATTTGGTGCACCTCACCGCACCCCCATTTTACGCTACAGACCAAATCGAGGCCACGTTGCCCTTACTCGAGGGGGCCCTGCTAGTTGTCGACTGCGCAGAAGGGCTCACAGCCCAGTTTCGCACTCAGCTGAGACTCGCACTGGCCCATCGCATCCGCCCGGTCTTGTTGATGAACAAGATCGATAAGCTCCAAGCGCTCGTACCAGACGATGAAGACGTGTACATGAGACTTACCGCCATCATCAGTGAGGTGAGTGATATGATGGAATCCCATGGGCTGGATGGCCTAGATGTCAGGGGGGGTCAAGTGGTTTTCGGTAGGGGGTCGCTGAGTGTTGCTGAGTCGATTGGGGGGTGGGGGTTTACTTTGCGGGGGCTGTTGGAAAAGTTTGGGGCCAGCCGGGGTTGGGACGCTGACAGAGTCACCGCACTTCTTGACCGTGCGTGGGGGGATCAGTTTTTCAAAGCTGCCTCAGATGGCAGGAGAGCAACGGGTGTGTCGAGAGAAAGGGGATTTTGTCTCTTGGTTTTGAGACCGCTTCGAGATGCCATGGCGGCATTTGAAGCTGGGGACGAGGAGAGAGCTGCGGTTCTTGGTGCTCAACTCCGACCAGAGCTCGGTGGCAATGCGCGGCGTCACTGGGCAATGGAGAGCTGGATCCCCCTGGCAGATGTTCTTCTGAACGCACTTGTTTTGTACACCCCACCCCCGCGGCTAGCTGGAGAGCGGGCGGAGCGGGTCTTCTACGCAGCCCGGCGGCTCAGAGGCGCGGGGGGGAAGTATTCCTTCTCCTTCGGGAGGGAAATAGGTCAAGATGTATTGCCAGAGGAAATGCAAGTGCAGGACGAAGACGCAGAGAGGGGAGGGGGTGGAGATCCAGTGGCATCAGTGCCACGGCTCTTCTGGCTTAACTGTGGCGAGGCTGTTCCGTTTCCTGAGGGGGTTGAAATAAGTGAGGGAGCACTTGTAGCGAGAGGATACCCAGTGGACTTAGAACAGCAGAAAGAAATGAAAGAAGAAGTCTTTGGAGGAGGACATGCGTTTCAAATTCATTGACTGCATGTAATGTCGCTGGTTGTGTCAGTAACCCCTGAATGATGGCGTAGATGATGCATGACGTACAGTATACATAGAACGATAACTTCCTTTAAACTTCTTTGTCGATAATTAATATAAGTAGAACTCCTTTCAGAGTGATATAATCAATCCCTATGGTACGTGAAAATCGTTAAAAAAATCAGACTAAATGGTAGTGAAAATGGTTACCAGCTCTAGCACCAGCTTTAACAGCAACATTTATAATTAATCACTTAATCATACAATCAATCAATCAATCAATCCTTCAAGCCTAGGTTGCGTACTAACTTGAAACAAACTGATGATGATGATGTGTGAGGTTAAAGCCGGTGAGCCAATGAATCAGAGCCATATACGCTCTGGCCAACCTTTATGCACTTGTAAATTTTTAATTAAATAATTGACGTCAAAGTGTTTTTTTTTATCATTTGACTAGCTACCTCAGCAAAAAAAGCACTTTAAAAACATTAAATCTAGCATTAAATTAAACCCGTAGGAGTATTGACACTCTGTATTGTAAAAGAAGAAGGTAAAATGCATGTGACTGTTTCTGCATGTACATCTGTACACACGTATGGTCTGACAAGAGCCCGAGAACGAGCATGCGCAGTCATGCACGTAGATGCACGATTGTCCAGCCGTAACTTCACGTCTTCCCTCTACCAAAGGAAAGGCATGCATGCAACAAATTTAAGTACTCGATCTGATCGAATTCGGTGGGAAAGGTAGGAAGAAGACTGCATGGTTCGGGAGCGGGAAGTGAAATAAGACAGAAGAAGAGAAGGGACAAAAAACATCTCAGATCCTCGACAGAGAAGACCAGCATCAACAAGTGTATGTGTGCACACACGCGTGCACGCAGAGTTCATTGACACCATGCAAGCATTCATGAAATTCACTCCCAGGCTGCATGTGTTCATGCCACAACGGGGCATGCACAGCTAGAGAGAGGGGCTGCGTATGACGTCCACCATTTTTCCTTCCTTCCTTCTCTTACACAGCCCCCGTCTCCGCCCTCACAAACACGCGCACCTCATCTCGGTCCCCCCGAATCACACGCAGCGAGTCATCCAGAAAAGAAACGTCAAAAGTTCCCCCTCTCATCTCCTCACTGCCCAATGGGAGACTAGATGTTCCTACAGGAAAAACAATGGGAGGAAGTACACTTTGAAAGAATTGTTCGACTTCAGACAGATCACCGAAGCTCTGAACTTTCTGTAAAGCTTCTGCCAACGGATTCCCTTCCGTTGCCCCCCCTTGCTGCTCTGCACTTCTTGCCCTCACTTTTTCTGTCACCATCTCCGCTCCTTTTCGGTCTCGTTCCAAAAACGGACCTGGCAGAAGTTGGACTTCATCATTGAAAATCCTTAGACGCGCGGGGAACCCACTGATTTCCTTTGAGGAGTGTCCTAGCACCAAAGTGGGCGCAGGAAGAAGAGGGGGGATAGGCAAGGAGAGAAGAAAATCGGACCATTTCAATTCAACCACATTCGACACTCGCATGGACTGTGGCCCAATTGATTGGTACACACTTGCAAACTCCAAAACGACCAATGTTGGGGGTCCAGGTCTGAACCCCCCGAGAGACCCTGTCGACAATGCTGAAGAATACAGAAGCCTCCATGTGCCCTCTTGGTCAGACAGGGCTTTTGGAAACCTCGGGATCATCTGAGCTTTCTTTGCCGTGTCTTCAAGCCCTGCGACTGCACTTTCGACTTTGCTTTTCGAATCCGCATTCACATTGATGCCGAACGTTCCCCCGATACTCTGGATAGCTGAGAGAACATCAGCTTTTCTTTTAGCCACTTCCTTCTTTGCTTCCTCAGCCCATGGATCGGTGAAAGGTCCCGTCTCTTCTTCCTCGTCATCACCGGAAGCCGCCCCCGCCTGTGCGAAGTTGCTCACACTCGGGGGCGGCATGTTTGGTTCAACGTCGCCATCCCCCTCCTCCGCGGCAAGCACGCTTCCCCTTTTTATTCCGACATAGTCAATCAGCCTCCGGGGTCGCGCAGAGGAGACGGGTAAGTTAGTTCGATCAATCCGAAAGAGGAAAGCCGAACATACCGAGCAGAGCAACACTGAAACGGTAAAAGGAAGGCTAAAGCGCTGTATAGGCGCGATCATGATGCCGGCTGATGCCTTCTTCACCAACCTTTCACAGATCAAAACAGTCAATCCCCCTTAATCACTCACGGAGCAGACTGAGTGTCTCAAAATTTTCTCTGTCCTTCAGGAGAATAACTTCCGCAACAAAAAGCATACGACCTGATCACTACGCGATTCGTACACGAGCTTCAGTCGTGTTGTGTTAATTGTCGCAGATGAATAATTAAGTGACATTGAAGTGAGGCTTCTCGAATCTGCAGAAATCATTCTCAGAGAGCTTCTCAGGGCATCTCAGGGCAGTGTGCCAATTCGAGTGGCGGCGCGTCCACGCATGTGGGTATCGATCGACCATATGGGTCTCGCACGCGCCGCACGCGCGCCGCCAAAACCGTTTCGGCAATGCACCCCGCCACATTTCAGCCTGCAGATCGAAGTTCACACAAATTGGTGGAACTTCTCACCTTCCTGCAGCAAAGAAAAGATTTCCTGCCAGCACACCCTTTGTTGACGGAGGCTCCATGTGTTTGTAGGGCGCTCCACCTTCTATGACCATCGTTTCATCTAACGCAAGCAAAATGGACTCTGTTGACCCGGCCATGCTCGAGGCCCGCAAGAAGCTCCTGCAGCGGGCAGGGGACGCTTCCAGAACTGGTGGAAAGGGAACCGCCAGACGGAAGAAGAGGGTCGTCCACAAGTCCCAGGGAAATGACGACAAGAAGCTCCAGGGGACCCTCAAGAGGCTGGGATTGAACACAATCCCCAACTGCGAAGAGGTCAACATGATTCGGGATAACGGGACTTACTTGTCATTTGCCACTCCCAAGGTGCAGGCGTGCATCAACGCCAACACCTACGTGATCACCGGCCCTGCTGAGACCAAGAGTGAGTCAGACGCGTGTGATGTGCTATTGTTAAGTAGTACCGGCTGCTTGTTGGCATTCCTGTAGGTTTTGTGCTCAGTTTCCAGGTGTGCTGGACGATGACCTTCTTTTTTGTCTGTTTTGAATGGGGCATGTGGTGGTAATGCCCAGTGTATGCCTCAGTGTCGGTTGCCGCGTCCCGTCCATCATTATTACGTGTATGGAAGCTCGCGAGTCATTCAGGTGTCGACTCCTGAAAGCAAGGCTGCATGACCTCCTTTCTTTCAGCTTCAAACATTCGACGACTTTTTGGAGACGGGTTCATATTCGTGTGCCTCTCTTCCTCCCTTGTTTCTTCTAGCTGCCTCCAATGGGATCCCGTTAGCAGAAGCAGTCGGAGAGTGGCTTCTCTTCTGTGCTTGAAACCCTCCTGTGGTTTCGAGGCTATAGCCGCGGCGTCATATGTGTCTGATGGATGTCTTTCTTTCTGTCTGTCTGCAGAGATGACTGACATGCCTCCCTCCGAGTTCCCTATGCTTGGACCTGACGCTATCCCCATGCTCCGAAAGTTGCAAGAGGGAGGTGCAGCAGGGGGAGAGGGTAAGGAGGAGGACGATGACGACGATGACGTCCCTGATCTGGTCAACACCAACTTCGAGGATGTCTCGAAAGCGAATTAGAGGGAGGGAGAAGCTAGGGGAAGGAGGGGGGGAAGGGAGAAGGAGAGGAGCAGTGGATGGATATACACTGGGCACAGAGATGGATTGAAGAGGGAGAGAGGGGGGCAATCAGTGGACGATTGATGGATGAGGTTTTTTCTTTTCTGACGAAGGCCGTCAGATGAGATGCTGGGGGGATGGATGGATGGATTATTCAAGAGGGAGAGAACGGGCCAGGCTCTCAGTTTGTTGTGAAGAAGAAGAAGAAGTCAGAAGTGTGCATGAGAAGGTAGGGCGGCGGGGGGGGGAGGCGGGACGGGAGGGAGGGGGGTAAGGCAGAATGGCCGGGACTCCAACGCCATCCTGTGGGGAGGAAGGCGGGGAGGCGACTTTCCCTTTCCTTTCGTTCGGGGAGTGGCAGCTTGCTCGGAGAAATTGGGGATGAGGGGCAGAACAGGGAGGGAAGTTGGACGGACGTTTCTTTGTTTTGCTTGGAAGAAAGCAGCGCTCCTCCTGCTGCCTTGCTCTTCTGTCTGCATTGGAACTTGGATGCAGGCAGTGCAGGGCGAGGCAGAGCAGCGGAGGCAGGGGAGAGTAGAGGCAGGGAGTTGGGGGGTGCTTCGTTGAAGAGAGGAGCGAAGGAAAGAAAGAGGAGGTTTTGATCCGGAGAGATTAGAGAAGAAACGACAGAAGCAAAAAAAGAAAAAAGCCGAAACGCTGCGGAGAATTCAACGCCAAACGGGCAGGAAAAGAAAGGCAGGTTCTCTGTCTGCTGCTCCTCTTGGCCCTTGCTCCCATTTGAGCCCTCACCAGCCCCCCCAAATCTTTCGGCCAGACATGAAATGTGCCGATGGATGGATCGGTCCTCTTCTGCCTCTCTCTTCCTTCTTCATTTATTCATTCATTCTGCAGACTCGAATCCTTTTGCTGCATGGCCTCTGACTTTCTTCCTTGCATAGCTTGCAGTCAGTGAAGGACAACCGACCGGGTGAGAGCATGTACACGCACACATGCATGCATGCAAGGGGTGGCTGCTACTGACTGCCAACGTCTGTCTGGTCTTTGTTGAAGGGAGTGCGTCTGCTGCACAAACCGCTGCGCATGTGCACGTTGGGTGGCTGGCCGGATGAGTTAATGAAAGACCAACAATACGGTGGGAGGGTGAGGGTCTCCTCAAGTTCTGCTGTGGGGGGAAGGGGTGGTAAGAACCAAGGGGGGGGTGGGGGGGATGTCGCCTTGATTCCATGCATACACAAGTTACCATACACGCTTACACGCTGCATGCATGCATGCACGCATCCCCATGTGATTTAATGTCGATCGCTGACAGTGATGCTGTCTCGATTGGAATCGATGGAACCGTTGACTTGGAAGGAGGAACTTTTGTCTGTCATGCATTCACGTGCACAAAATAAACATGGGATGTCTCTGAAATACCGTCTTCATGAAAGTTCTGCACTAGGTTGGCCAGTGGAGGAGTTTCAGTCTGACCCTGGTCCATTTCAGCAGCGAGTGACATCAGGTCTGCTAGCTAGTCTGCTAGCAGGTCTGTTTTCTGTCTCTCTTCCCCCTTCTTTTCCCGTTTTTTTCACCAAGCAGATCTCCGGGCCAGTTCTGCCTCTCCCTCTCGGGCAAACTTTCTCTCTTCCAGGCACTCTCCCTGTCCCCCCTCTGACCAGACTGACCCCCCCCCCGCTGTTTCTGAGACTCTGTCTTTCTATCTCTAGTGCTGTCTTCCTCCCCTCCTCTGAGCCAGTGGAAGCCAGTGAGCCTCTGAGCTGCCCCTCCCTCCCTCCCTCCCTCCCTCCCTGAGACTCTCTAAGACTCTCTTAGAGACTCTCCGGGAGCTAGTCCGCGAGTCTTTCCCCTATATTGATATATACCCTAATGGCTAGCCTAATGGGCCTAATATTAAACCAGCCTAGTAACCAGCCTATATGTATAGCCTATGTACAACGATATTGTACGAACAGTTTTTTTTCTAATCGTGTTAGAATCTATAGATAAGTGATAAGTGATTTACTGGTGCCCTATAGAGCACTGTCGCCGTTTTGTCTTGTAGAGGTCGCCCCCGCAAACGGCAGGGGGGTGTGCCTCACTCCTGAGGCTCAGACCACACCCCGTGGCCCGCCTGGTTTCCCAGGCCGCGATCAACTAACAATTGTTCTGAACCTTGCATATTTTGGGCCGTTGACTGAGAGGGAACCGTTCTAAAGATAATACTAATAACTCCAGACGATAAGGTATTTTGGCTTTGTATGTACACTTCCTGCATCCGTCTCTCTGCTTTGCTCTCTCCTCCCACTCTTATTTCCCTTCCCTTTTCCATTACTTCAAGAATCCTCTTGTATTCTTCTTTTCTTCTTTTGTCTCCCCCCCTTCTCTTTATGATTACTCCATGCCTTTGTGCTAGAACAGTCTCATCTAGTGAGCTCCCCGGTGCGTACCTTCCTGAGCTCTCCTTAAAGACTCTTCTGTGGAATACTACCTTCCCGAGAAACTTATTTATCGTGAGATGCCCTTCATTCATTAGAAAAGCAAACAGAGCGTCCGTCATGGTCCGTTTAGGGGGCTCTCCTCTCCTTCCCCCCTTTCTCTCTACAGATTTCTCTGGCTCTCTTTTCTCTCTTCTCGTTCCAGTCTCTTTGCAAGTAAATTGCAATGCTTCATACATTCTTGTTCTCTCTTGGTCATACACTAGGCATTCTGTCAACATATGGATCTCATCCTCTAGCACTTCTATATCCATCCATCCTTTACAGAACGGGCACAGTCTCTTCTCTAATGGCACGCTCTGTTCTCCTCTCTGTGGCACCTTCTCCCTTGTTGCTGCCAGCGTTCTGTCTCCCACTCTGCAAGCCGTTCTTCTCTTATGCTCTGCTCTTGTCGTTATTCTTCCATAACAAAATGGCACCCTTCTCAGCTTTTTTTCTCTATTCTTATTTCTTTTCTTGGTCTATCTTCTGATGTTTTCTCAAATAAAGAGAGGTGAAATCTGTTTCCGATACTCAGGCTGGTTGCTAAGCGACGCACAGTGATAAAAAAAAATAAAAAAAAAATCTGGAGAAGCCTAATCTTTTTCTTTTTTTTTCTATTATTTTATTGGAAGTGCCAAACATATAACAAAAACACATCTAACTATAAAACCTACCTTTGCTAAGTTTGCTTGGACCTTTGACCACCAGACTAAAAAAAAAAAAAAGAAAAAAAAAAATCTCAACATGTCTATTCTTTTTTTTTTTTTACTACTATGCGTCGCCTAAGCTGGTTGAAACGCTGTAATTTAGTTTTTTTCTATAGGTTGGGGCTTTTTCCATAATTTAGCATATGCAATTTTTTTAAATTCCTGTTCAAATTACAATAAAATCCCTGGTTTTTGCAGTACAGCACAAAAGTTGCCACCTAGGTTGCCATAAACATCTTACTCTTTATTGGATCGATACGGTTTTAGAAAGAAGAATGAGAAACCTATGTACAGTAACCACTAAGTCTGGTATTCATTAATTGAAAATAGTGATAAAGGAACCCTGCAAAAATAATTGAGGAACCCTGCAAAAATGAGTGAATTTATAAATGAATTTAAGTGAATTTAGATAAATTTACGTGAATTTAAGCAGTGAATTTAGATGAATTTCGGTGAATTTAACTGAATTTACAAGTGCATTTTCAACCATTTTGAGGCTCAATTCACTGTGAATCTAGCTGTGAATTTAGATTTCCAAATTTATTTTGAAGGAGTTTTGCATCCTTGACTAGGCTCTGCACTCCATAAATTGGGGGGGCATTGACTTAAAGTTTGTTCCTAGCATCTGGCCTATACGTCTTTCATCTCTTCCTTCTGTCCTGGTTACTGCTCTCGCTACTAGGTCTCTCTCTCATGCGACCTTATACTTGACGCTCCTCCATTTGAATGCCTTCTTCGGCATTTGCTAAGTACTTCCTACCTCTCAGTCATGACCAGTGCACTGTCTACTCCTCCTTCCTCCCAGCCCTCCCCCTGCACTCCTCTGGTCCCCCGAATGCACGCGCTTGCCGCTTTCAGGTGGGCAATCTGCAGTCGGGCTCGGATCTGGCCGCATGTCTTGCTCACATGTTGCCCCCATTTCTCACTCAATCGCTCTGCTACCCTCTTCAAGAACATCTTTGCCTCCCCCTCCATCGTCCCGTCGACCGCACTCACGAGTGGAGTGAAGTCGCACCCTCTGTCCGCGCTTGTTTGCCCATGTTTCCTCTTCTTTTCTTCTGCTGTTGCTTTGAGGGCTTGAGTCCAGGTCACCTTCTCCCTCAAGGCGGCGTGTGGGTTTATCACCCTGGTGTCGAAAATTGCCAGCCTTTGTAGAACATAGGCCCCCCGGACTTGGAAGTCCCCCCTTAGCGCCGGACATCCCTGCACCTCCCCTTCCTCCCTAATGATCGGCTCCTTTGCGTGGACTGCTCCCGTGAGGTATGCTTCCACTGCTAGACTCGCCCACGTACGGTTAACTTCGTCATGTCGCAGCGTCGGCAGTCCCCCGACTGGGCAGTTAAGGGCATGTTGCAGACTCCACCTTCCCCCACACTCCATAAATAAAAAAAGAAAAAAAAAAAAGAAAGTTTCCGATCTTTTTTTTCTTTTTTTATTGATCACTCAAACAATCTATAGTTTTCATGCAACATTCCATGCAAGCTAGTGTGCAACACTCCTGCAACACTTGAACAACAGTTGTTTGCCTGTTGACTGCCATGATAAATAAAAAAAAATCTATTAAAAAAAAAGTTTTTCCGATCTTTTATTTTTTTTTATGTAGTGCGGGGCCTAGATCCTTAACTTCTTTTTGTTCTAAGTTTTTTCTATTCGATGACTCTCATTCAAAAATTTGTCTTGCTTCAAACAGTCTCATCTCGTTTCTTTTTGTCTCTTCTTCTGCTTTCTTCTCTTTTCTTCCCACTACCATAATAGTACCATCCTACTACCTTCTTTTCTTTTCTTTCAACATCATCATCAAGTTTCCAGGCAGGCAGCAGGCCCCAGCAAAAGCTGCACCGGCAGGACGCCATAGGAGGAAGTGATCTTTTTGGAGTCAAAATTCGGACAACAGACGGGCAGCAGGCGCCAGCGCAAGCTGCACTAGCAGAAAGATGGTTCCGTCATTACAATTGAAGTGGCGCATACGTCTTTTAATCTAGACGACGCACAGTGGTAAAAAATTAAAAAAAAAAATAGACCTTTTTTCTTTTTTTCTACGAAGGATTTCCTAGAGCACCTCTAGGAGCACCTAGAGGAGCACCTTTTAGAAGACACAGACACAAAGACACACACACATACACATACGTCTGTGGTGGTTCTCTCAGACACATCTGACGTCCTTCTTGCTTCCCTCCTCTGAGGGATGCTGGATGATGGACTAGGTGATGGACCTACTGAGTGTGAAAGACGAGGAAGACAGAGGGAGTGACCCGGTCCGTCGTTTCACCATTCATGCTAATTGAAAAATGAATGAA
This sequence comes from Chromera velia, assembly GCA_018398765.1. Classification (NCBI taxonomy): domain Eukaryota; family Chromeraceae; genus Chromera; species Chromera velia. Next base: position 3,146 of record JAHBMJ010000161.1, on the reverse strand, counting down.
GTCTGCATGTATGGCACTGCACGCAGCGACCATCGCAAAAGGGGATTACAGCAGGCAGGCGAAGGGAAAAGGGGGCTCTCTTTTATCCTTTGCAAAGAGTGATAAAAAGGATGGATGCATGGATGTAGACTGAAGAGCAGACAGAGGAGAAGTTCTTTGACTGGCTCTTTGACGATATCTAGGACAATATACATTTCGAAACTCTATTCGAAGCTAGTTTTGGTCAATCTTTTTAAGCGTCTACCAAGCTAAAAGTGAAACTGGGATCCTAGATATGATTCAAACTCTAGGTGAAGCTAGTCATTTAATCTTTATTTTTTTTTACATATACAATAAAATTTTAAATAATAATTAAAAAAAAGAATAGACGTTTTCAGATTTTTTTTTTTTTACCACTGTGCGTTGCCTAGCTTTTGACAGTCATAATCTCGTACGATATATCTTCTCGTCTTGAAGAGAGTTCAATTCAATGCAGGACAGTACGTATTGTGTGAGGTCACTTTAAAATTTTGGTTTCGCTACGTCTCACTTTCGCTCCCCCCCCCCCTCTCCATTTCGCCACCCTGCAGCAAAAATCTGTTGGTGTGGCACCCCAAATATGTGATAATATTTAGGCAAAATTTAGAAAGGGGGGGCACCCGGGGGCCACCCCGGGTTCATTTTTGGACTATGCACCCGGGGGCCTAAGCTATTTATGCCCCCACTTGAAGTCTAGTCAGACGGGGCCCAGTCTCACCGTCTTAGCCCCGTCTCAGGGGCTTGCCCCGGCCCGCCTAGTTTTTTTCAACTTTAAACAGCATGGGTCATAGCTAGGGTCATAGACTTTACAGTTGCTTTAGCAGTTATTGCGACTCGGATTATTGAGTCGGACATCCGGGTGAATTCTTAAGTTGAATTCTAAGGCAACTGTTATATTTGATGACTGAGCATCATCATGATCGACTCCAATCCATACAGTCTGGACCATACTAGACTAGATGCTAGACTAGATGAGTGATCTGAAAAAAAAAAAGATTTAAAAATTTCATTTGGGGCCATGCATGCATGTAAAAATTCATTTGAATGTCAGTGGCATGCAACATCCCCTCCCCCCCCTTACCTTCCACTACAGCGGCACGCAATCTCCTAGCAACCCCCCTATTATAGGGCCCATAAAAAAATTGAAAACCCAGTTTTTTTGACTTAAAAATGTGTTTTGATAGTGGAGAAGAACAGTTATTTTTGCTTCGCTGGTACGCAAAGACCCCCCCCCCCTCTGAGCACGTTTGCGTGCCACTGAGACTCAAATAAATTTTTATATGCCCCCTTAAAGCTAGCCTTAAAGGCCCCCTTTATATAATTAAAGAATAATATAGTTTTTTACTTATATGCATGTGAAGAACACCAATTTTTAAAGCGGCTAAACATTAATTCATGCAAGGAAGTACGTTACGATGTAACGATTTACATTAGCGAACGCATGTTTCAGAGACGGAGTATAGTTGACAATCAACTCGAGTCATCCAGCCGTATATGCATGCTCCAGATCCTGCTCCAACCGGGGATCTATGCAGATAGATACTCCTGCAGCAAAACTCTTCTGATTTCACCGATCAACAAAAAACACGCATGCCAATCGATGATTGCACCCCACGGCAGAGCACTGAATCACTCCTCATCTCATCCACTTGCCCTGCCAGCCACGGAGGCACTCCATACACACAGTGTGTAACCATGTACCCGAACCGTAAACGTACATTAGCGCATTGATGTACACACATGGATGACGGAGGAATGAATGCATGAACGATGGGAGAAAAGATGGACGAAGCTGAAAGAGTCCATCGGCAAACAAGAGTCTGATCATTCATTCATCCAGTCAGGCGAGGTCTTCTGATCGATGCGGGCGATGGATGCCCCTTTTGGGCGAGCCATACGCACCGAAGCTCGATCAGATACGTGCACCCAGTCTGTTCCCATCCCCTCACGTCTCTCTCTCTCTCTCTCTCTCCAAACGCAACAAACTGATCGAGGGCGGGAGGGAGGCATTCAAACAAGAGCCTTCATTCGGCCATCACGATTGTTGGCAGGAAGGAAGGACGGCAACTGACTGGGGGGCCGACTAGGCGGGAAAAAGAAAAACAACTTGAAAAAAAACTCAAACTCTTACCCTACCCCCTCGTGCATGGTTGATTACCACATCTACCCTCCCACATGCATGCAGGTTGTCTGTCTGTCCTCCATCAAAGATCCCCCCACCCACCCACCCACCCACCGACAGGCAAGCGACCACAAACCCCCCCTTCCCCGCCCCCCCCACCTCCCCATTTAATAATCCCGTCCCAAGCCTTCGACGACAAAGTTGAAAAGAGATGTTCGTCCGACTGTTGTGTGGACAGCACGACTCAAAAGGACTCTGAAGGAACGTACGTACCTATTTTGTCAGCCGCTTGCTGTCTGTCAGGAGGGTTGGTGTTTATTTCCTTCCTTCATTCCTCTTTATCAATCGGTTTTGCATGCCGCCAATTCCTTCGACGTTCTGTACACACGGCTGCATACAATTAACCTTCCTTCATCAGCTGTTCGGCCAGGAGAGAGAGAGTTTGTCTGGGGGATCAGAGTGGATGTGTCTGCAATTTGACCTGCCTCCTTTGTGGCTCCTCCATTGCCCCCCCACCCACCAGAGCCCGGCCACTCGAGGAGAGAAAGCAGATCGGTAGGTGAATGGGAGGAAAGGAAATTGTACAGAACGACAAGAAAAGAAAGAATCCATGCAGGAGAAAGAATCACTTCCTGTTGGAGTGTGTTGCAATCTCGGTCTTCCTTCTCTCGTCTTTCGGGACGATACCCCGGAAAGCGCTCTTGCTTCCGTGTACCTCTACAAGATCCTGAACTCCCTCCCAAGAAGAAAGAAAGCTGTCCTGTCCTTTTCTTTCCTTTCCTCAGCCAGGCACACACACGATCAATTGCATGGATGAGCTGTATGTTGGCCATTGCAAGATAGATGGGATGGTGTCCTTCTGATTTCTTTTCTTTTCTCTTCTGAGGACTTCTTCTCCATCCATCTTTGCGACTTCCTCCTCCCTCTCTCTTTCCACCCCCTCATACCTGCATGCCCCTCACACTGTGCCCCCCCCCACTCTGTCGCTGTAGAATGGTCTGACCAG
>JAHBMJ010000160.1:27484-47484 GCA_018398765.1 Chromera velia | reverse complement strand
AGAATAAGTAAAAAAAAAGAAGGAAAAAAAAAATATGAGACGGGAGGAAGACAAAACAAAGCTTGAAAGTGGAAATTGGATGTGAAAATCGCTGGCCTAAAGAGAATTTTTGCGGGGAACGAAAGCAAGGATTGAGGAGAAAAGGAAAAAGAGAGAAAACAGGGAGGGAGGGCAAATGTCAGAAAGGGGCGACTGACTGTCTCGCAACTTTTTTCGGACCTTATCACCTCCTTCTGCACAGAAGATGTGCATAGATGCACTCCACCGTTCTTTCAAGGGAGCATTCTTGTGACCAAGCACCCGTACTGTGAAACACTTTGCAAGATCAAGAAATGCCGTGTTGTTGATGAGCCCCTTCATGTGCAGGTCACAGAAGTCGATCAGAAAGCGGTCTTGGGCGATGTAGCCTAAGCGGGTGTTCAGCTCAAGCATCCTTGTGTGGTCCTTCAGGAGTGTCACTCTCATTTTGAGTTTGGGCAGCTTGACGGAGTAGAAGGCATTGCCGTAGCGACTCATGCTGCTGATATGCTTCACTTCTTTGTTGTGCAGGCTCTGCAGGTGAGCAATTTGATCTGCCGAAGCCTTATGGCGCCTCAACTTCAGGAGGTCCTCGTGGTGAGTGAACTTATACTTCTCTAACACCTCCTCCACCTCTCCAAAAAATAAAAGACTGCCCTTCTGCTTATGTAGGGGGTCCTTATCGGCCTTAACCTCCTGGAGCTCTTTATACTCAGATGAAAGATGCCACTTTGTATAAAAAAGGGGGCCAGAGGAGAAATTGAGGTGTGCCTTCTCCTTCACAGGCACAAAAGGGCGGTAACAATACTGTTCGCTACATGGATGGTGTCTTGGAAGTCCAGGACCCGGGGGTGGTTGTTGTACTGAAGCTGTTCCATGTTGAGCTTGGTGGAATATTTTTTCTTCAATTTGAGGTACTTCACCTGCTCATCCAGATTCTTCAGCTTCGTGTTCTTGGCAGTAAACATACAGAGCCCATAACACCTATCAGGTGGGCAGACAGGTTCAAGAGGAGCTTGTTGATCTCCTCCCCTAGCCTGGTTCCCAGGTGGCGGAGGGTCAACTCGTCCAAGGTTGACTGTACCTGCAGCTTTGGGCTTTTCCTGCTTGAAAAATGTACCAAGCCTCGTCTGTGTTTTGAAATTTTATAGTGCAAGAAGGTGGCTCCCCTTATGAATGTATCCCTTAGCATCCCCTTTCTTATTAGTATGGTAGATCTCATATAAATTGTCAGCGCGCCTCAGCAGAAACTGCTTACCACAAGGCTTACAGCTTGCCTCTACACGTTTTTGGCCCTTATACATGACGGTTTTGAGGGTGATCTTATTCTTTGATAGAAGCTCTTGATCCTCTGCAGAAAGCTGGATCTGCGGGTCTGACATACCAGTTTTTGCCTTTTTCTCAGGAGGCTCTTCCTCGCTATTTTGAGAATCACCAGGCATGTTTTCGAGTCAAAAAAAAAACAACCATCTTAGGAAGACTCTGTCAGACAATGTGTGAGACGGTTTGGGTGAGGCATGAACTACCAAAATCACCAAAAATTCCAATGTAGACCATACTAGATAAGGAAAAAATGGGCAGGACAGACCAGGACAGCAAACTTTAAGCTCTCGCCAACCCTGTAAGCAAGTAAAGTATGATAGTAAAGAATAGCTGGGCGATGAGCATGAGTCCACTGAGTTAATTGAAGTATCATATTCTTTCAGCGTGACTTGGAGACCGCAATTGGAGACGGCAGAGTCGACCGCTCAAAACGAACCCCGGTTTTAAGACAAATCTATCCCAAACGGTCTCCAACATCAAAACGGTCTCCAAAATTACTATATCTATCAAGTATTTCTAGGTACTAAACAATGATTAAAAACTTAAAACAAAGAGTTTTAAACGGTTTGAGAGTGCAATTAAGTGTTTTTTAAATCGTAGCTAGTAAGAGAATTATATAAAAATTTGATTTATGATAACTATATATATATTTGAATTTGAATGTATGATTTTAAGTTTTTAACTCTTTAAAATATTTTCTTTACAATAAATCTTAAGGTTTTAACAGAAAGATTGAAAACATATAAAACATAGTGTAGAGCTTTTACAAGTATCACAATTGATGTTATTAATATGTTTATATATATATATATATATATATATATGTTGTGTACTAGACTGTCTGAATACAAATCATGAGCAGAACGCTCATAATATTAGCCGTGAGCTGAAGGCACTGTTTCAGTATAACACCGCAACAACTAGACAACGAAGTTGTTCAACTCAGATAACAATTTTTTAATGCCACCAAAACAATGATCAACATTTTCATATTGGCTTTCAGTGTACGTAACCTGTCAGTAAAGATCTGTGTGCATGTGGATCTGCCAGTGCGCGCAGACATACACATACACACACACACACACACATACACACACACACACACACACACACACACATACACAAGGGGAACGGGCCGGGGGGAAAGGGGAAAAGGGAGGATTATAAGCCGGCAGAGAAACCTTGGGCATGAAAGAGAGACCGAGAGATAGAAGGAGAACGAGTACATGCACTGCAGACGTGTGTACACGCACATAAACGCGCACTCAGACAAGCTGGCTCACAGAAAGCAACAACACGCCTTCATTCTTTCTGAAAGAGGTAAGTGTCATGAGCCTTATAAGAAAGAAAAGGATGGAAAGAACACACACACACACACACACACACACACATACACACACACACACACACACACACACACACATACACACACACACACACACACACACACACACATACACACACACACACACACACACACACACACATACAGAGACAGTGTCACACACGCTGCACCTAGCGTTGTACACACCTAGATACACACACGTGCAGAGACGGAGAAAGACTCAAAAAAGAAATCAAAATGGTCAACAAAAAGGCAGCCTAGAGCTCCAGAGCCTGGCAGACCAAGTACAAGCCACTGATACAAAGGACGAGCTCTGAACCCACCTTCTAGAGGGGCTGTCGGGGGTGGTCCCTCCACAGACCTCGAAGTGGACTTAACTGCATTCATATTCAGAAGACACACATATAAAGAAGAGTCCATAGATGTATCAAGCACAGAAACAGGCAGATGAGAGAAGAATTAAAGCCTTAGAAAACGAATTCAAAAGGTTTTACAACAATGTAGCTGCTTTTTTCTGAATGTGCACAAGCAGAGAATACGAGGCGCGCAAGGCGCAACCCTGATGCCTGACCCGAGGCGGCCCACAATAGTGCAGATTAAGAACAGAAAAAGAACATGCAGCATGAATCCATACAAGATGAATGCTGTCCCGAATACCTTTTATCCAAAAAATGTGTCTTTTCTATGATGCGAAAGAAAAAAAAATCCTTCGTATTTTCACCGAGGGAGAATTCAGGCCTAAATTCTCCCTCGGGTGAAACGGCTCAAAGTGCTGCACATTGAGAGCTGCGAGGAGAGAAAGAGAGCAGTTGGCACGATTTCAATCAAGATGAATGCTGTCCCAGACACCTTTCATCCAAAGCACATCTCTTTTCTTTGGTACGAAGGAAAAAAAAATCCTTCGCATTTTGACCGAGGGAGAATTCAGGGCTAAATTCTCCCTCGGACGATATTTCCTTGACATACCCGGAGAGGGAGAATTCAGCCCTGAATTCTCCCTCGGTGACAATAAAAAAAAATCTTTGTTGAGGGAGCAAAAAAAAGATGACTTATTTTGGTAAAAGAAGCCAGAAAAAACACTAAAAAAGATTCTCCCTCCAAAAAAATTTTTTCAGATACTCATTGAGGGAGAATTCAACCCTGAATTCTCCCTTGCCAAATATTTTTTTCACATAATCTGAGAGGGAGAGGCGGAACACAAAGTGTGGAATAAGCCTAAAAAAACAGCGCAGCTTCCACCGGTACCCTTTGTGAAGCTAGACAATCCACTTTTTATGCCCTAACTCCCCACCAATTTCTCCCACCGACCTTTCCAAGTCTCCGGATTGTCTGTGTCCTTCCCGGCGGCCACCGGCCACCCCGGCCACTTGTGACGCTGCCGGCTCTGGCCCTGCTCCCTTGTGACACCGCTGGCCCGGGCCCGGCCGGGCCCTGATCGCCCCCAGCTTCCTTTGCCAATCGCGGACGTTCATTTACTCGGCCCAAACGTCTCACCGCTCCCTCCAGCTGGCGTTTCTCTGCTCCCTCTAATTTCTCCCTATGATGCCGCCGGCCCCGGCCTGGGCTGCGGCATGGCCCGGCCCCGGGCCCGGCCCTCACCTTTGTCCCCGTCCTTGCCCCCGCCTCCGTCGATGGACGTCCCCCCAGCTCCGCCAGCGCTCCGGTCTGCTCACTCTCTTGATCAGATTCTGTTCTGGGGCTCTCCTTCTCACTCCTTTGCCCCCTTTTCTGCCTTCTATCTCTACCGGGATCCACACATCGGGGCCGGGGCTGGTGCCGGTGTACAGTCTCAAAAACAGAAAGCAGATCTGAATACAGGCAGACAAGCAGCACATTCAAAGGGAGACAAACGGAAAGTAAGGACAAGCATCCTTCCCTTCCTCTCATTGCCTCTTCCCAGGTTGCCATAAATTCTCTTCTTTCTTTCTAAACCGTACCTACTGGATGCCTTTAACTATCTTTAACTGATTTTCACTGACAGGCACGGACGTAAAACGATGCGACTGACAGGGACCGAATGAAAACAAACCACTGACCCAGAGAGACGGTCGTCACACCGTGACGGAGCCCCAAGTGCTGCTCCTCAGCACGATCAAAAGAATGAAACCTGCATTCAATCACATCCCCAAGAGGCAACAAAGCCAAAAACGACGGTTCAAGGCAAACATCTGCTCAACAGTGCATCATGCACTGACCCACACAGAGAGACGGAACTGCAAACTCATCAAAAGAATGGCGAAAGCAACCCCAGCTCTTCAGCAAAGGCAAAAAGTAGTCTCAGATCCTGCGTGCAACCACCGAACAAGAAAAGGATGAAGTTTCATAAGAGGGTCTGAGGTGCATTATGCTCTGACCTGATGGAATAGGGTGCAAGCAGTGAGACAAACAAGCTCAGTCTGATAAACTTACTGGAGAGCACACGAGGGAGCACCAAACCCTGCATCCACACAGCCAGAGTGAAAAGAAGGATGGGTGAATAGAGGAGCCCACGTGGATCATTCCCTGACATGAGTTGACCGACTGAAGCCGCGTTGTACCCAGAGATGCCCAACCCCTAACTGACCAAAGAGACGAGACGAACGTAACTCCTTCCGCACACGAGAGGCAAGCGAGAGCTCCAAACTCCTGCATCTATACCGTATGAAGAGGAAGGAAAAAGGGTAAACAGATGCATCAACCCAGGTCTTTCTGATGTAACAATTAAAACCCCTTGCTCATACAAAGTGTTGTTTAAAAAGAGACGGCAAAGCTCAGCCCACCTCAAAAGTGCAGCCACACTATGGCACCGGCGCACGATCCCCAGCGACAGGCCCACAACAAGTGCACTCTACAGAAAATCTGCATAGCAACGTGGAGCTATAACTGAAAGGAATGAAGCGGGATCTTTTAATTTCTTCCTTGCTTTCTGACAGATGCCTCGGCCTGCAAAAGCATATAATCGGATTTTTACCGTACAGCCGAATATTCGGATTGGGATGCGTGCGTCAGTCAAGCGTGGCAGCCCGCGCGGGCCGGTTGGGGCAGGCCGCGGCACAGACGCACGTACGTACGGCGCGGCACTGCATGCCACGCGCGGCATGCACGCAGCCCCGCCGGCCCGGCCTGCCACTGTGCTACAACACTTCCAACCTTCACTCTCATACACTCCAGGCTCTAATTTAAAACCTTTAAAAACAACAAAAGAATCGCTAAAGATCCTTAATTCCGGTGCTCCCCGCCGCCGCCTTAATTGCATGCATGACAGACGCGTGCATTGACGCACGAAACACGCATGCCGCGTGGTCAAATACAATATATTTTTTTCTCTCACTAAACCCAATTAATTTAAAAACAGGAAATCGTACTGTTTGATCGCTTAAAACTCTTTGTTTTAAGCTTTTAAATATTGTTTACTGCCTAAAAAAGCTTGAGAGGTATGGTTGTTTTGGAGACCGTTTTACTGTTGAAGACCGTTCGGGATAGATTTGTCTTTTTTGCTGGGAGGTCAGGCCACCGCCGCAAAAACCCCCGGGGTTGTTTAATTTGGGCCCGCAAGCTCTAGACGCCGCCACCAAAAACAGTAAGGGTTCCAAACGGTTCCAAATAGGACAAGGGGGGTGATGCACTTACCAAATAATCCCCTGAGCCCACACATGTATGCATGCATGCATGCATGAGTAATAATTGGAGTAGACTAAGTGAGTGTAGCGGTGTTCTTCCTTCAGAGCTCTTTATGGGAAGTCTGTGAATCCGGAGGACAACCAACATCCGGCTAAATCAACCAAACGCATAAAATCAGCCTGAATCAATCTGAATGAAGCAGTACGCTGAATGCGTATCCAAATGCGCGCATGGCAAAGAATTGAATTTGTATGCAAGTGGGCCGGGCGTGCCGCATGGCTCACCAAGTAGATCACCCTGCGGCCCAGCCCCTCACCATTCACGCAGGCAGAACAACTGATACCTTGTATATCAACTCCCCCCCTCAATTTTGTTTCGATGCTCAAAGAAAGAAGCGGAATCGAAACCAAGTCAAAAACAGCCATTTGCTCTAACTACCTGAGCCAATGAAATCATTCCTTCTTTTCATATTTTTGTTAGTGTTAGAGAGCAAAGAGCATACAGAAAAGGATAGCAGAGAGACAGAGGGCTAGGCATCACAAAAACAAGGTCAGAGGGCTAGGCATCACAAGACTGTCTGTCTCTGGCCTGCCTCTTAAGTTTATCTTTCTTCGGCCTGCCTCTTAGGTCTGGCTGTCTGTTGCCTTTCAAAAGATGAGCTCTTCACAATACTGAAAGAACAACAGAAGAAGGAAGAAGGCATACAAAGACTCTTCAGAGGAACTGAACGAATCGGGCCATGAATGCGCCTTTATCAAAATTCAAAAGAGAATCTCTGATGAAGAGGAAGAGCTTTCTGTTTGTTTCTCAGTCAATTTTCCTGCCTGTTCGATTTTTTCTGTGGATTTTTTCTTCTTCGTGCGAGCCAGCGCCTTTATTTCATCGGGATGGAGATTTCAGAACTTGAATCCACTTACCCAGTCCAAAGGAGCGATGGATCTGGCCTTCAAGTCCTTCTAAAGCTCGGTGTAGGCCGCCTCGGTCTCTCTCAGAAACAGATCTATAGGGAGTGCCTTCACAAGGACATCAAAGTTCTCAAACGTCTTCCAGGCCGTCTCTTTCTGTGTATCCTCCAGGAGAAGTGCCTATTTTCCTGCCAGTGCAGACAAGAACTTGATGGCCCAGTCCTGGAGATGCTTTTTGAACGGTGAGTCTTACTCTCCACTGGTCCTCTGGGGAACAGCTCCCTCAGACTGGACCTCAGTTATCGAAGCAAGCTCTTCAATCCGACTATGGAGAGCATCGTCTCCAGCAGCAAAAGAAGAAATATGCAAGACCTTGTACAGCTTTTCGAGACCAGTCAGGGTCGCATGACCTTCCGCCCACATCTTGGTGAGCTTCAGGTATGCGTAGCCATCGGCGATCTGATGACGCTGTGGAGGGTTATCATCAGTAAATTGTAGAAGAGTGACTGAGGAAGAAGATACGTTACTAGACAACATGCTTGAAGAATCAAATTAGCAGATGAAGACGAGTTCAAGAGAAGAGCCTTCCTGTTAACCGCAGTAATAATTGGAGTAGTGAGCGTAGCGGTGTTCTTCCTTCAGAGCTCTTTATGGGAAGTCTGTGAATCTGGAGGACAACCAACATCCGGCTAGATCAACCAAACGCATAAAGTCAGCCTGAATCAATCTGAATGAAGCGGTACGCTGAATGCGCATCCGAATGCGTGCGCGGCGAAGAATCGAATTTGCATATAAGCGGGCCGGGCGTACTGTGCAGCTCACCAAGTAGATTACCCCGCGGCCTAGCCCCTCACCATCCACGCAGGCAGAACAACTGACACCCTGTATATCAACTACATACAGCTTTCATCAAAAATCTGATGCAAGTAAGCTTGCGAACGGCCCCAGAAAGCAAGAAAAATGAGAACTAACATGATTGACGGCAGCAATTTGATGCCTGGGGAGGGGCACTCTGGAAGGTTATGGTGGATTTTGAGCCTAAAATGACATAAAATATGAATAAAAACAGATTTTTGTGAGCCAATCCGGCAACCTGGAGCTCTGCTTGATCAAGTTACATCAAAATCTGATGTTTTTGAAGTGTAGGCTACGTGGTTACTTTGGGTTACCCCCTTTTTATCTTTGTCATATAAAGAGGTTACAGGTTACCCGGTTATAAGCATTTTGACCTTAGTAACCGACCAAATTTTTAACTTTTAAAAGCATTCAAAATGATATTTAGAACACGTTTGAATGCTTTTTAATGGAGGGTACTTCATTTTTGAGGGGGGTCAAAAGAGGTTACGGGTTACCTGGTTACGGAGGGTTTGGGGACAAAGTGAGTGTGACACATCATTTTTCATCATTTTTGACCATAACTTGAATTGTTTAACAATCTTAAAGCCAGTTTTATGAGTAACTAATCAATTGGCACCACTTTTGACTGATGGTTACATATCACACGTTGTAAGAGGGGGGTGTAGGGTCAGTAACCATGGTGTAACCGGCTGAAGTGCCCCCCCCTAGTTTGACGCACGCCGGCCAGTCGAGCGCGCCTAGTCGCGCCCACTCCCCCCTCCCCCCCGCGGGAAAAGCTGCGGAACTCTCGATTCCCTCTTGCCCCCCCTTGGGAAAAAAGCCCAAGGGTAAGCTGAAACCCATATGATGCACGCATAGTGCAAATCAGCCGTTCAGGGCCGGGTTTTTAGCCGCGGAAAGCGAAGCGGGGGGCACTTACAAAACAAAAATACCCCAACCCATATGCATGGACGCTAGTCTTTCACCAAAAACCCGGCCCCGCGCGAAAGGCTGGATTTGTGCCATACGTACGTCAGATGGCCGTCAGGCTTTTTTCCCGTGGGGGGGGGGGGGTTTCTGCGCTGCTTTTTTTCCGCGGGGGGAGGGGGAGGGTCGGCGCTATACCATGTATGCACCATATAATAGCCGACGTACGTTAATCGTGCAGTTCTCATTTTTCTTGCTTTTCGGGGCCATTTGCAAGCTTGTTTGCATCAGATAGCGAAAAACACTGCATGCATGCATACATGCATGCATGTATGTATGCGTGGGCTGGGGTATCTGACGTAAGCAAGCTTGTGAACGGCCTCGGAAAGCAAAAAAAATAAGAACTTCACGATTGACGCACGCCGGCCAGCCGACCGAGCAGTCGTGCCGACCCCTCCCCCCCCGTGGGAAAAGCCGCAGAACCCCCCCTTCCCTAAGAGAAAAGCCCGGAGATGCAGCTTACCGCTTTTCCGGGCCACTGACGCACGCATGCATGACGACGCAGGTTCATGCACGCTTTTCTAGACCATTTGGGGCGGGATCTTTCCGGGGCCTTTTTTTGGTGAAAGACTGCGTACATTCATGGGCTGGGGTATTTTTCTTTTATAAGTTCCCCCCGCTTCGCTTTCCGGGGCTATGCATGGGCTGGGGTATTTTTGTTTTGTAAGTGCCCCCCGCTTCGCTTTCTGGGGCCATTTCTGTTTTATAAGTGCCCCCTGCTTCGCTTTCCAGGGCTAAAAGGCCCCGGAAAGCTCCGCTCCATTCCGCTCCTCATTAGCTCAAAAAAGCGTCAAAAATTAACCACCTATCCTTGTTTGATCGATCCGCTATCACTTTCTGCCAGTGCGTCGAAAGTAAGCAGGCGGTTTTAGCATGGTTTTATAGTCAGTACTGAAAAAATAATACATGTCACACTCTTCCAGCATACGTGTTAAGGAAGAAGGAAGAGGGATCGTCTGGTTATTGTTCTTTTGAAAAACTTAGAGACATCGTTGATTTGCCCTCTTTCGGGACCACAAAAAGAGTGCCGTCTCTGCCGGCCATCGATAATCGATCTCCATCCCTCTCCTCTCAATTTGCTCCAAAACTTTCAACACTGTCAGCTGCACACCAACATCGGGTGAGATGTTGAAGCAATGCACAGCTGTCTGCGACTGTGTGTCATCATAGATTCTTGGAAAGTCGTTAAGCGCTTAAGCTGTTCCTGCTTTGTGTTTGTAGCATTCAGTGTTGACTGGGACTGAAGGCGTACATGTAGCTGTCCTTGAATGTCCTACGTATACGTCGGCCTGGTATTTCTGTCTGTTTTCTTTTCTGCCTCCGTCTATTCAGTTTGTTAATGTATGCCCGTCTCTGTCAGGAATTAAGGTCTCTTCGTGAAAAAATGTGGACTGAGTCTTCTCCGGCCTGGATTGGACTGGTCACAATCAATCATGCTCACAATTTTTGCTGAAAAGACTTTCCTTGCTCACTTACTCACTCGCTCACACACTCTCTTCCTCAATCCCTTCCTTCATCGCTTCATCTTTGCCTTCCTCCCCTGACTTACTGACTCACGCTCATCCACTCACCCCCTTACTCTTTTCCGCTGACCCTCCCTACCTGCCTCCTTCCCTGCCTGCTTTGATCCCAGCTTCCTTCCCTCCCTCCCTCTGCTCCTTCGCTTACTCGTTCAGTCGCTCACTCACTCAGTCACTTATATACCAACCCGCTCGCTCACTCATACAGACACCAAGCGACATCCACTTACTCAATGCCTCTTTCACTAGCTGACAGACTTCCTCGCTCTTTTTTTCTTGCTTAATGTCTTTCGTTCTCTCTTTCTTTTTTTTTTTTTTTCTTTCCTCCCTTTTTTTATTTTTTGTGCTTTCATCCTTCCGTCCTTCTTTTCTCTCTTCTTTGTTTCTGCATTTTCTTTCTTCCCTTCTTCCTGTCTGCGATCCCTGTTTTATTTCTTCATTCTTCCACTTTCCGCTTGCCTCCTCTCTTTTTGCATATTTTTCTGTTATTTCTTTTTTCCGTCCTTTCTCCAGTTTTTGTTTGCTTGCTCGTTTACTTGGTACTTGTTTATCTACCTGTTTCTTTCCTACTGAGACTTTCTTTCCTTGATTCCTTCTTTCCTCCCTGTTTTATTCCTTCCGGTTCCTAACCTTCCTCCCTCCCTCCTTCCCTCCCTCCGTTCGTCTCTTCCATCTTCGTCCCTTCCCCCCTTTCCTCCTTTTTTCCATCCTTCCTTCCTTCCTTCATTCCTTTATTCCTTCCTTCCTTCCTTCCTCGGAAGTTCATCCCTCTCTTCTTCTCGATCACCCTCCTTGCCTCCCTGCCAGGACCTGCCTCCGTCGCGCCCCCTCCTTCCTCGCTCCCTTGCTTGCTTCATGCTTCCTTCCCTGCTTCCTCGCCTTCCTCCCTCATGAGTCATGATCTAGCCCATGATGATAGGTCTCAAACTAGGTCTCAAATTCCGTCCCTCTGTCTCTCCTTATTTTGTTCCCACTTTTTTGCAAAGATGTTGCAAAGTGGGGCTTGAAGCGGCACCTACTATTGCAGCCGGTGGCAGCTTATCGCACCTTGATTAATTAGCCCTGAAGTCGCATGAAGAACATTCAATAATCTTTAATTGAGGCTACAGGAAATTCATAAAAAAATTAAGTGAATGATGGGTCAAAAACTTAAAGTTAAATAAACCATCGTCACAAAAAAAAAATTAAAAAAAATTATGATAAAAGAAGGATTATCCAAGATACTGTTCGACCACTGTGATATTTTATATTAAAATGATATTAAAAGAAAATCAATTCTCTTATCAGATATTTAAATATTTTTAAAAATGCATAGCATTATGAATTAGATAGGCTATCTTTGGGCTCCGCTAGCCCAGTTACATGAAGCCGGGTCCTGTCTTAACAAGACTGTAAGTCTGTGTGTCTTTGCAACATTTGATTGTTCGTTATGAATCAACCGAATTCTGTGACTCTGAATCTATTGCTCAAATTGCATGCATGCATGATCACGCATCACGCATCAATATACATGTATGCATGTAGGCTAGCCGCGGTGCCGGACTGGGCCACTCCATCAGGTGCATGGATCGGGATGTGGGTCTTCCAGGGGGCGCACTGGTGATCGAGGAACACATATGGTACAGGGCTGCAGTGAGGAAGCTGTACACAGTGGCTTTGGGCGGAAGCCCTTCAAACGAACACTCCACATACTATATAGTCTGCTGGTACCACCACACACTGACTGGAAGATTGAATTCATTTCACTTCACAGCAGTCATGCACACATTGTATGTACATACTCAGTGACTGTCTGCATTTCTAGTTTCATATTCACCCCCCAAGCGCAGTGGCCTTTTGAAAACAAGCTTGTGCACTGAAACTGGGTGAGCAAATTCCAATAAAAGACAAAAGTCAATTTACCCCCCATCCTTGCTGTTAACCTTTTTATCATCTCTTCTTGACAAGTTGCTTGAGTGCTTCTCATTCATCTGCGCTCTCGTCTGAGTCAATGAGAGACTATGAGAGACTCACAGTCAGATTCCCACATTTCATTATACCTCTTATAGGAGTCAATCAAGGAGATGGAGGTTGATCTCTTGATGGAGAGTTTTCTTTTCCCCCCCTTCTCCTTTCCTCCTTCCTTCTCCTTTTCCTTTTCCTTCTCCTTCACTTTATTGCTCTTTTTCTTCTCCTTTCCGTTCTCCCTCTCTGTCCGTTTCTTTTCCGCATGCCGGGGGCGAGTGAGGCTAGGAGTGAGGTGCTTTTTGCCCCCCTAAAGCGGTGCATTTCCGCAAAAAACTCGTTCTCATAATTAGCAAGGAGTTAGAAGCTGAAACTTTGTGTAAAAAGACGTTGTAATGATAAAACTTGAAAAAGAACTAGCTATGGAACAGATTTTTTATATCATTTCTAGAAACATAGATTGTCATACAAATTTTTTGATTTTGAGGCCATTTTTTAACGGTTTTGAATAGTAAAAAAAACGGTATAAAACTTATAAAATTTGTATGGCAGCCTATGTTTCTAGAAATGATATAAAAAATCTGTTCCATAGTTCTTTTTCTATCATTACAACGTTTTCTTACACAAAGTTTCAGCTTTTAACTCCTTACCAATTATTAGAATGAGTTTTTTACGGAAAAGCGCCGGTCTCCTATGCAGAGGGGGGGGCAAAAAGCACCCCACTTGCCCCCGGCATGCGTTTCTGAACTCTGCTGCGTTCATCATCCACCTTGCGATCGTGTCATCGGAATAGGGACAGGACGCTTGATGATGTTCCTCCTCCGCACATCTCATATATCTCTTTGCGAGGCGATCGGGGATAGACTTGAAAATCGGTTTCACCCCCGATTCTGTATTGTCGTTCGAGTCGTTGCTCTTCCCCCCCGACCCAGCGGATCTTCCTTTCGCTGCCCTCTCTTCTCCTTTCTCGGTTTTCTCGCCTCCCTTTACTACCTTTTTCATGACTGCTTTCAGCGGTCCCGTCTCCATCACTCCTCTGTCGTCTTCATCTTTCCTTTTGCCAAAGGAGGTTGCTTGTGCCTTCGCCAACGCTTCGACCGAGGTAATCACCTCATCAAAGTCCGTCTTATCCCTTAAGTCCTTGTAGATAGACTGCTGCTCTTCTTCTCTCAGTCCCCATACAAGCACCACGAACTTTGAAAAGGCATCGGGCTCCTACCCGAATTTTCTGCAACCTGCGAGCAACTCTCGGAACAGCTGAATCCTTTTCTTTGGTCCCCCCGGAACCTTAACAAAGAGAAAAGCAAAGAAAAAGAGGAATGCCTTCAGCTTTTGGGACATCTGAGAGGTCTCGTAGTGTCTGAGGATGAATTCCCACTGTTCTTCGAAGGGGACAACATTTTCTGGGCCGCCCGACTCTCTCGCTCTCTGCACAACGTCAAAGAACGAGTCGTTTTCTTCAGCACACTCAACCAAGTCGTGACGTAGACGGGTATCCAGCTCATCCAGCACTTCAGCAGCTGTGTCGGCTTCTGCTGTATCCGAATTGATGCCAAGGTACCGCACCACCCATCTCTGTTTCGCCTCCTTATGGTTTTCAAAGCAAGCTTTGAATCTGGTAAAACCACCAGTCTCTGTGTAGCGAGGAGGACGGGGCTCTTTTTCTTGGACTCCGCTCCTCTGCTTCTGACTCCCCTTTCCAAGCAGGTCCGCCAGTGTAGGTCTCTGCCTATAGGAGCTTAACTGCTGCTTCTGACTAGAAACAGGAGTTCGGTTCTCATCGGCCATATCGAAATCAATCAATAGTAGAGAGCTATGTAGAGAGGGATATCGACTTCAATGTTTCTGTTCAAGCAGAACCCCAATTCTGCGGGACCGTCTGCCCTGCCTGGGATTGCACCAATGTGAATTAGATAGGCTACCTTTGGGCTCCGCTAGCCCAGTTACATGAAGCCGGGTCCTGTCTTAACAAGACTGTAAGTCTGTGTGTCTTTGCAACATCCGATTGTTCGTTGTGAATCAACCGAATTCTGTGACTCTGAATCTATTGCTCAAATTACATGCATGCATGATCACGCATGACACATCGGAATACATGTATGCATGTGGGCCAGCCGCGGTGCCGGACTGGGCCGCTCCATCAGGTGCATGGATCGGGATGTGGGTCTTTCAGGGGGCGCACTGGTGATCGAGGAACACATACGGTACAGGGCTACAGTGAGGAAGCTGTACACAGTGGCTTTGGGCGGAAGCCCTTCAAACGAACACTCCACATACCATACAGTCTGCTGGTACCACCACATACTGACTGGAAGATTGAATTCATTTCCCTTCACAGCAATCATGCACACATTGTATGTAGACACTCAGTGACTATCTGCATTTCCATAATGGAGATTCTAGGAAATTGAAAGTCTCTTCCAACAGCTAAGATCTTATGTTGTCTATGCACAAATATGTCGGTAGGAGCACACGGTCAATCTACTATAATCCAGTATAATCCAACAGGCTGCTGTCTGATTCAATTGGAATTTATCGAATACATGCTAATTAAACGACATACAAAAAAACGCATGCATGCGAAAAACCATCAGAGACTGAATCTTCGCATACACGCCGAGCTAAGCATTAATTGCTCGAAATTAGCATGCCAATTAATCGCAGTATTACGTCGATCCTTGCAAGCCGATGGATAGACCGTAGGCATGATTAGAGAACACACGTAGTGTCCCGTGTGCGACGCCCCTCCATATCCATACCACTGTCTTTTGTCTATCGCTGACGGTTCTCAGGTGCACTTGCGGAAGCAAACGACAACAAAAGGCCGTAACGTTAAAAATCAGTCATATGTAGATTATTTTAGAATAAAATAAAAAAAGGACAAACGCGCCTTCCAAAGAGAACGAAGACCATCATCACCAGTCCGACGGACTGCAGACATGAACAAATTAAGCAAAAACGAAACAGGCCATCTCAAAATATACAACTCCAAAAACAGAAAAGTAAGTTCGTCAACCAGGACAACCGCAGGTGCATTACAAGAAAGAAGTGTCCGGATAAGATGAGAGGATATTAGGCCCTTCTTGGCCGAAACAGAAGGAACACAGGAGAAAGCATGCATCAGACGTACTCTACAAAGTGAAGGCAGGTTAGAAAAAGACGACCATCCTCCAGAAATGGGCAACAAAGAAAAAGCAACCAAATCACAAAAGAAATTAAAAAGAACATCACGGTTAGGATTAACAGCAGCAAAAAGCAAAATCGAAGGAGATTCCGGCAATGAGAAAAGACGCAGACCAAGCACCGTAGATCCCTTTTGATGCTCTAAAACGCATGCAGGACTGTAGAAGTCTTCCTCAAGTAACTTTTCCATCATAGGGTCATCCGGCACGTCACTCATACCACAGTCAGTCCTAAAAACAATCGTTCTATCATCTATGTATCTCCCTGCCATCCATTTCTCCCCCTCCTATGAAGGCTTTGATCTCATCAATACAACAAAGTACTCTTTCCACACGGCAAAAAATCGGGCCCCACCAGGAGAGCACGGACTCCCTTGAGGAAAACCTTCATGCTGTCTAACCATCTTCCCTCGAACCCGAATTACATTTAAAACAAAATCAAAATTAATTATACGAGCCAGCATATTAAGAGGGCAAGAAAGTGCATTCACATAATTGCAGTGGGAGGATAAAAAAGCAACAGGTTTTAAGTAACGTCTCCGAGAATACCACTTCTCACCCTCTCCCAGACCCGCCTCCTTAATACAAAAAGACTTATGGGTGGGCAACACAACAAAGCAATATCTAGAGGAAGAATGAATGAAATAAACAAAGTCATTCAAATAAGAAAGGAAATCAGCTCTGGGTAGAAAGGGAAAAAATGCTTTGATGTCGTCCACCAGCAGACCAAGTCCACCCCGAGGCCAATACGAATTAGAAAAAACACAAGAGCCACGATCTGCAAGTCTCTCAAACCCTAAATTAAAGGTCCCAACCTTATCCTAAAAAGCAAAGACAGAGTCAAAGTCACAATATGGCGAAAAGTAAGAAGGATAGCCATTCAAAGCCTTGCAAAAGAAAGAGAAAATCTCACGTCTGGCGTGTTTCTTGTAAGATACCAATGGCCTGTACTTCAAAGAGGACCAAGACTCAGGGAGCTCCCCCTCAACGCCCTAAGACTTGCGTTTCACCCAAAGGATCCCAATCTCAAAGTGGTGTTTCTTCCTGTCGAATTTCTTGAACTGATTCAAAAAAGACACCCATGCATCCTTTTCATTTGGAAAACCATTCTCCAGAAGGTCCAGAGAAACAGAAAACTCACCCTCCCCAATTCTTCCATAAGAAGAATCAAAAAGAAAAGCTCTCACCACTGCCTCAATGTATTTCCCTTTACATAAAAAAGCCAGATCTCCTCTAGCCTTGTCAACTAGCACAACCGCTAGAGGAGTCAATAACTTTCTGATTGCCATAGACTTCCTTGGGACGGCCGGCCCCTTTCTTATTTGCCTGAGGATATGAAAGCGTTGAAACCCACCGCTCTCAAAGGTCAGCAATCATTGCAGGAGACAAAACCCCTTTTATCGACCTGCCTCTTGTATTCTCCCTCCCGCTCCCCTTTCCCATTGTCCTCCCTAGACCAACCCCCTCTCGAGTGCCACCATCAGAAGTGAGAACAGAACAGAGGAAAGACTTAATACCCTTTAAAACAATATTCCATGCACCAGTGTTAGGCCATAATTTGGCCTTGGAAGAAAAGTGAGGAGGAAGAGAGAAGAAAGATCTGAGAGAGGAAGACGCAGACAGTAGACAACACACATGACTATCAAGCAAAGGAAGATTAAATAATTCTGCAATCTCTCTACAATGATATGACGATCCACAAAAAGAACCTTCACCCCCTCCTCCTTCCCCACAAATCTCATATGTATTGTCCAAAGTCTGTTGGAGATCAGTCAGCTTTGTAGGGAGAAGGCGAAGCCTCACGTTTGACAATGGAGACACAGTTTTCCTTATCTCCTCAAACATGGTAAAATAAAAAGATCAGAAAAAAGACAAGTCAGCGAGGGGCACCCGAATCGTAATCAGCTCCCCTCTGAGCAAAGTCGCTGCTGACCAGCCATTCAACTCGCACATTTGTCTCACATTCAAGTCAAAAGTTGCCCTCCCTCCCCCAAGAATCCCGCCCCTGGGCACCATGCGCATACATGCACTCAAATCATTCTCTGTTGCATCAAATGAACAAAGAGACGAATCGGGAAGGACCTTTTTGAACAATGCAGTCAGCAGTCGTGCACGAAAAAGAGAAATCACGTCCCCTTCCCCTCTTTTCGCCCCCACACCCTCTTCACCAGTGACCCTGTAGAGGAAAAGGGAGCGAGATTGGAAAATGCCCCCTTTATCAACTCTTCCCGCCAACTTCGACATGTGAACAGAAGATTCAAGTCTCCTCCTCAGACTTGAGACCCTGTCACTATACCTGCACGCAATTAAGCGAACATCCCTTTTATTAGGGTCCCTCAAATTACGCACCGGGTCATTCTTGAATCTCCTCAACACACCAACTGTATTCCATATAGGTTTATATGCACGAATACATAAGTATTCCATCATGCGCAAATTCATCTGACCACCCTCAATCTTTGCAATAGGAAGGATAACAAAGAGGCCGTGTCTGGAAGCATCAGCAGACAAAAACAGAGTGGACTTCAAAGTAGGACTTAGTGGAATCTAAAGTGACTTTTAAATTTATTATATTTTAGCTTCATTATAAAGTAAAACTAGGTTACTTGAAGCAATCTAGAGCCTTTTAAAGCATTTAAAATCGTTACTCTTGTGTGAATCTGCTCAAATATGCTCAAAAGACTGGTTGATTAGCTAGGGTGCATAGTGGGAAAAATTACGATCACCGTGGCACGTAGAAGTTAGTGAATGTTACCTGTAAAGAAATACACAGGCACAACACTAATGGATACGCTCAAAAGCAACGTTTAGCGCCGCCAATCAACTACAAAGAATTGCTTCTTCTACAAGGGAAACAGTGCAGGAAGGAGGGCTTCACAGCTAGGCTGGTCAGACCGGACAGCAGGCGGTCAGCAGGGGTCAGAGAAAACAGAGCCTAGAAACAGAGCACAGAGACAACATAATTCTTTTTATAAAGAACTCACACTACACAGCGCAAAAGCTTGCAACTCGTTCTGCGTATGTCACTGAGAAACTGTGAAAAAGAAGGACAGGTCCGTAGGTAGATCCAGA
The DNA here is from genome assembly GCA_018398765.1 of Chromera velia. Classification (NCBI taxonomy): domain Eukaryota; family Chromeraceae; genus Chromera; species Chromera velia. The sequence goes on along the minus strand of JAHBMJ010000160.1, from coordinate 28,751 downwards.
TGTTTAGAGGGAGCTAGAGAGGGAGACTAGTACAGAGTGTCACAAATGAGAAAGGATGAATGAGTAAGGAGCACTTGCGTCGGGATAGTACGGACCGCTTTCAAGGACTGACATATATGGAGCAAGTGGAAGACATTCAAATGTATGAAAGCTGAGCGATTGTTCTGGGTGGAAAAATGTCTGGCAGGACTGAGAGCTGTGCAAAGCTTCAGAAAAGGCGGTCAAAAAATGGAGGCTCCAGCAAACTCTCCATCGACCCTCTCTCAGTGACCTCCCTTTTGCATTTCTGTCAAGCTCCTAGCAGAACAAAGAAGCTGGATGCTAAGCAAATCATCATGCAAAGCGAGAGAGCGAGCCGCGCTTCCTTAACTGACCTGCAGGTGTCTTTAAGTCTCCGTCCACCAACACCTGCAAATATGGAGGGACAGGCGTTCACGCTTTGTGCAGTCAAAGAAGCACTTCTGTCTAGCTTATTCTGCGTGCACAAGGTCCCAAGGAAAAGACCAAGAGCCTAAAAAGCAGCAGGTCCGGACAGGCTGACCTGGGGGTTGATCCCGGGGCTCCCAAGACTGTGACTTGCAAGGAAAGAGTAAGGAGAGCGATGAGGGCAACAGTACTTTAACACCTAGATAAGGCCGGCAGCCCTTCCTTGCTTGAACAGGAGGAGCAGCAGCAAGCAGAAAGACGTTGAAAACAAGACTAAGATGGCTGGTGTCCACTGGACCTACCTCCAAGCTCCACTTCATGCCGACCCGAGGTGACCCAGCAACTGTTGTTGCAGCCGTCTCCTCCAGAGCCCCGAAAGTACACTCCCGAAAAAAAAGTCAAAACCGAGAAAACGCTCTGTCAGACATCTTCTGAAACCATCAGAAGACATCTGACAGAGCGCTTTTTGTGACAACATTTCTGTGGGAAAAGTCCGTTTGCTCAGAGGTTCAGAACTCCGCAGTTTTGAACCTGTGGACCTTCAAGATGGACAAGAGACTTCAGACCCGATTATTGGCCGACAGAGGCAAAGTCGGCTGCGTGCGTCGAAGGGGCAGGGTGCCGCCCCCCCCTCTAGCCCCGTGGCGGCGCCTCCCGGACCTACGATTAGCCCATGTCTGGACCTGGCGGCGGGGGGGTTTGACCCCCTTTGCCCAAGGTTCAGAAGTGCGGACTTCTAAACCGTGGGGGGGGGGGGTGTCCGACCCAACTCGAGGTCCCTGACCCAAAACAGTCTCAGAACACCTTCTCTGACTGTTTTGGGTCAGGGACTTCGAGTTGG
>JAHBMJ010000160.1:9239-27211 GCA_018398765.1 Chromera velia | reverse complement strand
ATAAGGCCGGCAGCCCTTCCCCGCTTGAACAGGAGGAGCAGCAGCAAGCAGAAAGACGTTGGAAGCAAGATCAAGACGGCTGGTCTCCACTGGACCCACCTGCAAGCTCCACTTCATGCCGACCCGAGGTGACCCAGCAACTGTTGTTGCAGCCGTCTCCTCCAGAGCCCCGAAAGTACACTCCCGAAAAAAAAGTCAAAACCGAGAAAACGCTCTGTCAGACATCTTCTGAAACCATCAGAAGACATCTGACAGAGCGCTTTTTGTGATAACATTTCTATGGGAAAAGTCTGTTTGCTCAGAGGTTCAGAACTCCGCAGTTTTGAACCTGTGGACCTTCAAGATGGACAAGAGACTTCAGACCCGATTATTGGCCGACAGAGGCAAAGTCGGCTGCGTGCGTCGAAGGGGCAGGGTGCCGCCCCCCCCTCTAGCCCCGTGGCGGCGCCTCCCGGACCTACGATTAGCCCATGTCTGGACCTGGCGGCGGGGGGGTTTGACCCCCTTTGCCCAAGGTTCAGAAGTGCGGACTTCTAAACCGTGGGGGGGGGGGGTGTCCGACCCAACTCGAGGTCCCTGACCCAAAACAGTCTCAGAACACCTTCCGGACCCGAGGTTCACTAACTTCTACGTGCCACGGTGATCGTAATTTTTCCCACCATGCACCCTAGCTAATCAACCAGTCTTTTGAGCACATTTGAGCAGATTCGCACAAGAGTGACGATTTTAAATGCTTTAAAAGGCTCTAAATTGCTTCAAATAACCTAGTTTTACTTTATAATGAAGCTAGAATATAGTAAATTTAAAAGTTATTTTAGATTCCACTAAGTTCTACTTTGGAGTCCACTCTGTTGCTTGTCGGTACACCCATCCACGTCTACGTCAGTCGAAAGAAAACAACCCAGCAAAGTAAAAAGACCACCAATCATACCCGCACTCAAAACTTAAAACAGCCCACATACACATACACACCCAAGCCTTCCCTCCCTCCCTCACCTCACAATCGCTCTTCAACATCAGCACCCAACGAATATCTGCACGCACAGGTATAGATCAGAGCTTGTTGGTATACCCATCCACGTCTGCGTCAGTCGAAAGGAAACGAAAGGAAACGACCCAGCAAAGTAAAAAGACCACCAATCACACCCCCACTCAAAACTCAAAACAGCCCACATACACATACATACCCAAGCCTTCTTTCCCTTACCTCACAATCGCTCTTCGGCATCAGCACCCAACGGATATCTGCTCCCATAGGTACAGATCAGAGCTTGTCAGTACATCCATCCACGTCTGCATCAGTCAAAAGGAAACGATACAGCAAAGTAAAAAGACCACCGAGCTTAAAAAGCCTCTCCCGCAATCACATGTGTCCTGCTTTGGCCTTTTTTGAGGCTGGTTGTACTGTCTCAGATTTTTTAAAGCAAGATGCAGGGGTTGAGGTTTGTGTGTTTTTTCTCAGTCCCTTCTTTGCATCTACATACATGTATGCAAAACTGCTCCAGTTTTTTTAATGAGATCAATCGAAGGCCGTCTCTACATTTCACAAGGGTGTCCTTCACCTCTGCCACGTTGAAGCCTGTTTGTCTTAGATATGTAAGAGCAGATGGTATTGAGAACTGCATTCTGGAGTCAGCGACATTGATGAGAGCCAAAGAAACAACGCAACAGTGCAGCGACATATATACTTTCGTATATGCACAGTTGACGTTTCAAGAGCTAGACTCTTGCAAGCTGCCGCCAGAGATGACAAAGCGGACTCAAGAGAAGAGGGCGCGTGGAAGCCACCACAAAGTACTTTCCGTACTGCAATGCCCATGTATGGATGCATGCTAAGATTGACTCTGATGGAAGAGGAAAGCGAGCAGAGACATGCATACATAACAGAGACTCATGCAAGTTTTACGTCAATGAAGGTCAGGCATTTCGATTCGACCGCCCGGCCGGCCGCGCACGCCACACATGGCTGCATGAATGCATGCATGCATGTGCGCACCGCCGGCTGCGTGCGGCAAGGTCGTTTAGGCTTTTTGCTCTAGCCCGCTGCATAATAATAACTTCGGACGGAGACCAGCCCCGTGGTGAACGAAAGTCTGCCGTCGGAGACAAGATGAGACGAGACAAGCTCCATTGTTTCACCTTCTCTTTTCTTTTCATAACTAAGTTATTTTTGGTCAAACAGTATCAAACAGACACAAGCAGGTGTATAATACTATGGAGGTAAATACATGAAAGACATATGGTACAAAAAAAAAAATTATACGAAGAGGCTCTAAAGAGCAGTCATTTTTCCGCTTTCCCTTCTAGTCTTTCTTCCATCAAATTCTCTAGTCCCTTGATTTCTTTCAATCGTCTTTGTTCGTTTTTTTTTTTGAATCATAGTGACTAGCATAATTTAGCATAATCATTATTTTTACATTTTTTCTCTTTCTAAGAATCAGTCTAGTTTCAGATAAAAGAATTTGAATTAATTGAGATGGTTAAAACCGGTGAGCCACCACTTTAATTTGAATTTAGGTCCCCTTAGGCTCTAGCTATTTGGCTCATCTGTCTGCACGTGTTCTATGAATATGTAAAATCCGAGTCGTTCTGCCAGTGGCTTGATTATACTTCATAATAGCCTTCATTGTGTAATCGCATAATACGACACATAATCGCATAATAATCTTATGTGGCTAGTCACACGGTTTGTAAGCTAGTTTGTAAGGTACGTAAACATATATGATTAATTAATTTTAAAGTTTAGATATAACGGTATACTAGTAATAAGTATAATATATGATTAATGGCATAAGCCTTTTCTATGCAGTGGACCGCGGGGGACACCCGGTCTGACCTGGAACATAAATCCTATCCTCTAGCATATCCTAAAGTAATTAACGTTGAGTTACATTGAGTGCGCCCAGGTTGAAACACGTACGTTTAGCTACTACAATATAACTACATGGAAGAATTGCTTTCCATCCTTTTTGTAGAATGCCAGTTTGGCAATACTAACGGTTCTAAGTAGACCGCAGGCAAAACCCGGAACATCAATGCTATGCTATGCTAAAGCATTACTCTAGACATATATATAGGGACGCGGCATGCATAACAAAAACCTCGATCATCATTAGCCGACAGATACCTACAGACCACCTAATAATAATACAGAGCCCGAGTAGTGGCTCACCGGCTTTAACCGCCTCAATTCATTCATTCGATTCAATTATGATGATACTCCGATTGCATTCATTCATCTGTACTGCCTGTACAGGGTGAGTGCATTTGCATGCAACAGAGCGATGATCTTCAATCCTCGAGGGTCACTGGGTCAGCTGGTTCATGCAATTAATGCGCATGCATGATCACTGAATTGACCGTAAAAGCACGCCCACAATTATTACTGTACATGCATGACCGAACGCCTCGATCAGTGCACCGTGAGCCCCTCCCTCCTCCTCGTCTCGGGGTCCGTTCAAGTGCCTCATGAGGCGACTTGCTCATATCGGTTGAGGCAGCTTATTCGATCACACTACCCGCAGTTCCTCCCCTTCCCTTTCCTTTCCAGCAGTCTCATCAAAGCTGCGATTATATCGAGAACCAGGCCCTCCCCCACACCAAGAACAAATTGGGGGAGGGGTTTGCAAAAGACAATGAAGACCTAAGATTCTGAAGGGAAGAATAGTGGACGGGAAAAGCTACCCCTTTGCGAGGTGTATCCTTTCCACCTTTTTCTTGTTCTCTGAATGCAGACCGATTCCTCCACTCTGCCTCCGACGATAAACACGAGCCCCCAGAGCAGTACAGGCAGACAGACAACGCAATCCAACGAGAAAGGGCCTGCCTGCCTGCCTGCCTGTTTGTCTGTCTTGTCTCCTCTTCAACGAGCGCTCTTTCATCCGCCCCCTGCAGGTCCCGCCCCTTCCGTCTGCCCTGCTACCTCCTCTCCTTCTCCCACCTTCACCCCATTAGACAGCGATGTCATTGAAGCAGAAGCAGCTTCTCTCAGAGGAACGTCTTCCGACACCTCCTTGGACCCTCCAACAGCCTGTCTCTCCTCCTTGTCCGCTCCGACACCACTCCCCTCAGCAGGACCGGAATCAGACGGGGGGGCAAGTCGGAGGGGAATGGGGGATTTTGCTTTGGGGGGCAGTTTGGGGGGGAGTTTCCGGACTGTCGGGGGGGGAGGGGGGCTCTTGCTAAGGGGTCCAGAGGGAGTTGGCGATTTGTCTTCTGCTGCCACAGAAGTCACATCCGCTTTGTCGTCTTTTCCATTACCCGTCTGCTGAGATACCACCGAGGTTGCCCCTGTTTCGCTCTGCGCCTCTCCGGCGCTTTTGAGGGCCTGCATGAGCGGTGCGAATTTTTGACTGTCACGACGCACGTCCATGACTGCGGAGTCAAAAAGTTTGGCGACCTTGTCCACAGCCTCGAAGAATGCCTCGAGCTTGGGGAGACGGCTCTTGGAGACATTGGAGGCGTAGGCAACAAACCTCGCAGTCTCCCTCACAAACTCACCTACCGTCTCCACACGCCCCTGCAAACACAGGGGAACGCACGCACACACACACACACACACACACACACACACGCACGCACGCACGCACGCACGCACACACACACACACACACACACATACACACACATATAAACACACACACAAACACATACAAACAAACAAACACACACACACACACACACACACACACACACACTTACTTCTAGGTCTTCTCATAAACGTAAAATAGTGCAGACAGGGAGAGACTTGGGAGAGACTGTTCTCTTTTCGACAAAGGAAGGAGCAAAGAGACGGACGGGCGGAAAATGCAGCAGAGGCAGAGACGAAATTCCGCAATGCACAGAACTGCAACCCCCCAATCAATGTAGAGAGAGGGGTGGATCCAATGTTGCTTGCATCTATCTGTCTGTCTGTCTGTCTGTCTCCTGAACTTACAGTCAGCCTTTTGTGAGCCGATGCAGCCTGCTCGTGCAGCGTCTCCACTTGCTTCATTGCCGTCTCTCCGTAGGCCTCTGCACGTCCTGGGGCTTTGATCTCGCCCTCCAGGAAGGAAGCCTCCTCACTGACGGCCTTCAGGGCAACGTCCAGACTCTCACTGGAAATTCGGAGCGCTCGGGAGAGGTCAGGCATGTCGGCTGCCAGGTCGGTGTGCTGGGGGGCATTCACCAGCTGCAGGATGGACAGAAGGAAGGAAGGACAAGTATGCTGACGTGCTTTCTTTTCTTTGGACCTGCTTTGGGGTGGGGACACTCGAAGAACAGAAAGGAAGAGGAAAAAACGCAAGAAGAATCTATGGGATGACATTGACCTGCGTGTATTTGCGACGTGATGGACAGAATGAAGAGAGAAGGGTCCGTTTCTGTTTTTGGACTGCGAAGAGAGAGAGAGAGAGAGAGAGAGAGAGAGTGGAGAAAAGAAATGCCCGACTGACCGACCGACCGTGTGGCAGGCCAGCCAGTGCGTTGCGTTGACAGTCATGTCATGTGCGGTCTTGAAGTCCTGCAGTTTCAGGACCGATTCCAGCGTGATCGCTCTCACGACCATCTTGTCACTGGACCCGAAATTCACCTGCATCCATCGACAGACAGGAAGGAGGCATCAGGATGCAGAGAAGAAAGAAGACTTCCACGATATGTTCAAAAATTTCCTAAGAGACTGCTAACATTGTGTCAACGAAAGAGAGACAACACAACATAATGAATGACGGATCGATGTGAGCAAGGAAGCAATCACAAAAGAGGCCAAAACTCTGTAAGCAAGGGAATTCATTCCTGCTTAATTGTCTTCTTGGACATATAACTGCATGACTGATGAACAAGCACGAACACACACAAACATGCTGTCAGACAGACAGACTCAACACCTTTCCTCTGCCCATTCAGAACCGGCCGTCACCCCTCTGCCCCTTCCTGTCTCCCCACACTTCTGCCTTTCAGTACGACAGGCACGAAAATCGCCCGACCTGGTTACCCCACAGAAGTGTCAGCCAGAGAACGTGTCGGAGTTTCGCGCTCGCTCTGCACTGTTTCGCTGCCCGTTCCATCACCGTGGTATTCTCCTCCACGTCTCTCACAGCTGCAGAGAGAATATGCCCAACTCGAAGGACTCGAAGCCGCTGGCTGGCCCTGAAAGAGAGAAAAAAGAGATGAGAGGCACACATATGGACTCACTCGGTGCACTCACTCACAGAGTGACCGAAAAAGACAATCCAACTTGAGTCGGGTGAGCGAAGAACCGAAGGAAAGAAAGCAAAGAAAGCTCTTTAGGCACAAAGAAATCTGATGGGGAAAGGAAATGGATGTAGGGGCATCCTCTCTCACAAAGAGAGTTCGATCAAAGGAAACGGAGGGCAAGCACATCCATCCTGCCTAGAGATTGCTGTCTGATTAATTGCTTTGTTCTGAAGATGCATCGTACAGCCAGACAGACTGTGGGCGTCCACATTGGCAGGGCAGGAAAGCCCCCCTTCCCCCCATCCCCCCTGCTCTTCTTGATGAACTCACATGGGCACTTTCATGACCTTCATGGCGTTCTGCTCGATGTCCCGAAGCTCCTCCATCGGCCCGTCGTATCCCTTCAGCTTCTCTCGGATTTCATCTGTGGGGATCACCTGAAGCACAGACGGACAGACAGACGGGTAAGAGAGAAGGAAGAATCACTTTGCGTCCGCAAATGCTTGACTGTTGCCTCGACAACGTGAGCGTACAAGAAGAGAGGAGACGAGAGGAGCCAGAACGAAATGTAGACTTTTTGAGAGAACACGCATGACAACATCGACACCGGTTTCCTTTTTGAATTCCAAAAAACGTTTCCACAAGACACAGGAAGAAGGCATGGAAGACAACAGGAACATCGAGCGTTCCCCAGGCTGTTCAAAAGGAAGCCAGAGAGATTAATGTGCACAAGAACACACACAGTCGGCCGACTGACGTTAGAGAATTTTTCGATGTCGTCCAGGCCCATTTTGGAGCTGTCAAGGAGGAGCAACCCAGAGAGACACTCCTGCAAGATCCGGTCACAATGAATGAATGCGTTGGACTATCGGATGACAAAACAAACATTATACGGTTCAGTCATATTCAAACCAGTCAATACTTTGAGATGTCAAATCTGGTTGACCGATCACACAGACGAAAAGGCCTCTCCCCTCAGCAAGGAAGCCGTGAAACCAGGATGCAAACCTGGAAGAAAAGAAGGAGAAAGACAAGACAGGCAGGGAGGCAGGCAGGCAGGCAAAAAAATGAGATTCGTAAACAAAACTCTGTTCGTTCCATCTTCACGGACCTCCAATGGAGTCTTCAGCCCTTTGAACACAATGGCCATGTTTGTCGCTGTTTTTCCATCCAGCAGTTCCTTTTTCGTTGGCTTCTTTTCCTTCTCCCCATCTTCCTTGTCCTCCTCTTTCTTCTTCTTCACCTTCACAAACACCTTCGACAAAGTGGCCATGTCCACAAACCCCCCCCTCCTGGCTCCTCCCCCCTCGAGCTCGGACATCTGACCGAAAATCGTGTCGGACACAGCCTCCGAGTCCAGGGCTTTCCACAGAATCCTACGGCCCAAAGGGGCAGGGTCGTCCTTTGCGCTCTTTCCCCCAAGGGGAGCAACAGCCTTCCCTTTGCCCTTCGGTGGGGGACCCGACTTCCCTTTGCTGGGCGGGGGGGGTCCCTTTCCCTTCGCAGGAGGTGGTCCTGGCCCCTTAGAAGCCGGGGGGGGCTTTGCTGCAAGCGGCAGGCTGCCCCCCGGTGCCCCCTTGGCCTTCACGGGAAGGGCTGTTTTCCCTCCTGGAGCAGCCCCGGGGGGGCCCTTTGCCTTCAGGGGCAAGGGAACCTTGCCTCCCTCAGCAGGGGTTGAGGGAGTGGCCCGGGGGGGAGCCTTTGCTTTTAGAGGCAGGGGCGCTTTTGCCTTTCCGTCTGTTGCTGCGGGGGCGGAGCCGGGCGGAGCTTTCGCCTTCAGGGGCAGCGGGGTTTTCGCTTTTCCGTCTGAAGCTGCGGGGGTTGTGCCTGGAGGAGCTTTGGCTTTGAGAGGAAGGGGCGCTTTTGCCTTTCCGTCTCCGGCAGTTGGGACAGCACCAGGAGGGGCTTTTGCCTTGAGAGGGAGTGGTGTTTTGGCTTTCCCGTCGGGTGCAGTGGGAACCGAGCCGGGGGGGGCCTTTGCTTTTAGGGGTAATGGCGTTTTCGCTTTTGCGTGTCCCTCTGTGGCAGGAGGCGGCTGTTTTGATGGGTCTGTGAGGTCTGAAGATGGAGAGGCGTCGCATTGATTCGACAGTGGAGGGGGTCGGGGGGCAAGGGGGATTTTTGCCTTCATGGCGAGAGGAATTTTGCCTTTGGCTTTTGGAGGACCTGTAGAAGAAGCAGGAAAGCCTGCCGAGAGGTCTGTTTCTGCTCCTTCTGCGCTCTCTGGTTCCTCTTCTCCGGTCGCCTCTTGTGCTGTTGTTGGCATTTTGGGCTTTGCTTTCAGGGGAAGCGGCTTCTTCTTTGGAGGGAGACCCTCAGCAGGCGTGTCTGTTCCAGGAAGAGCGCCTGAGGGCCCGCGGGGCTCCAGAATTGCCTCTCCGTCGCCTTCCCCGGCAGCCGCTGCACGGAAAGGGAAAGGGAGAAAGAGAGAAGAGGACTGAGGGTCGAGGGGGAAAAGGAGCGTCCGTCCAAGACGCATATTTGGAACGGAGAAAAGCAAAACGTGGCCGCTCTGTGTGTGTGTGTGTGTGTGTGTGTGTATGTTTGTTCAGTTGCATTCAAGGAATGAAGTAAAAGAAGAACACGCACAAAACAAAAAGAAAGGCTTCATCTGACTGACAGGTGTCTCCAGACCCAGGCGGCTTGGTCTCTTTTGGAGGCGGGGGGCGCGCCTTCATCGGCAGGCTCTGCACCGGAGGGTGCGCACGGTGGCTCCCATCATGATCTGCGACTACTTCCCCTGGCACGAAGACAGCGCCGTCTCCCTGCTCTCCTCCCTCTGCTTCGGGGTCCTTCGGAGTCAGTGGGAGGCCTTGAGAAGGAAACTTTTGCAGCACGATGGGGGGTGGTTTTGTACGAGGGGGTCTGTGTTCCCTCTCCTTCTCTTCGTCGACAGGAAGCAACCCATCAACGTCTCCCTCTCCCTCTCCTGAGAGACCTGCGGGCAAATCCCCTCCTGCACTGACAGAGGCTGACCGTGCAGTGCGGAAGGCGGGTAGAAGAGGAGGGGCAGGCAAACCACCGGAGGGCACTGGAGGCCGGAAAGAGGCGCGGCGTTTCGGGGGCGCGGTATTTCCTCCGGAGAGTTTTAGTCGTGGAATCCTCGGAGGTGCGTCTACCCCTCCCGTCTCTGCCCCCTCCTCTGCCCGACTGGGTGCTACACTGGCACCGAGAAGCTCCCATAATTCGAGCAACTCTCTGAAATCCACGTCGTGTCCTACCAACGCAGTGGCTCTCTGGAGGAGAAGGTGAAGTGCATGGAGCTCCTTCTCTAGATGCTCCCCCTCCCCCTCACCTTCAGCACTACCCCCCGCATCCTGTGAGGAAAACTGGAGAAGAGGTTTGCGAGACGAGGGGGTGAGTGATGAACTCTGGCTCTGGTTTGAATGTGTTTTGGTCAGCAGTGCGTGAGCAAGGGAAGCCCCGGAAGATCCTGCGGGGGGGGATCCTGACCCTGAGGACGATCTGAGAGGGCGTGGGGGGGGGTGTTGCTGTGTGTCTGCATTTGGCTGTCCTTCTTTCTTGGTTAGCTCGAATTTTTCTACTAGTTCGGCTACAAACCCCTTCATCTCTCTGACTTCTCTCAAACCTCTGAAGACGGGAGGCACAGACTGGGCGCCCTCTCCTGTTCCTGTGCCCTCAATTGTAGGCTTTCCTGCCCCACTTTCGAATTGCTCTTTTCGTCTTCGGACTACTTGGAATAGTTTTGACGTCAGCTGTTTCAAAGCTTCTTTGTGTTCTCCTTTCTGCTCAGCAGCCTGCTGGACAGACTGAGCTGGGCGCTCGTAAAGACGTTTTTTCATCTCCTGCACAATCGAAATGAACGAATCAGGAGGAGGTTGTGCCGTCTCTCCCCCCTCTTTCTCTTTCCCTTCTTCCTCCTCAGGCGAACGTTTCGAGTCGTCTTCTCCCACCGTCCCGCCTTCTTGCTCTCCAACTTCACCTTTGCCGTCTCCATTTCTTCCCTTCCCACTCTCGTCAAAACGTCCCGAGGCAGACAGACCCACAAATCCCATCTTCTCCTCATAGTCGTATGAAGGAGGTGAATCCCACTCGGTCTGTGGGACTGGCGGGGAAGTGGGTTGTCTGCCGTCTCCGGCTGTCCGTCTGTCTCCTTCTTTTCCTATCCCACTACCCTCACGCACTCCCTCGTCTCTCTGCTGCTGAGCAGACACCGACGCAGCGACAGAGGACGAAGAAGGTTCTGCAGCTGCTCCTGCCGACCCCTGTGCGAAATAGTCAGGAGGGGCCTCATCCTCTTCCCAGGCACTCACCTTTCGAGTGCGCGAAGGGGGGAGTGAGGGGGTAAGGGAGGCTGCCAGGACTGCGGAGGGAGACGGAGCGGAATGGGGGGTCTGTGCCGCTCCTTCGGATTGCTGCTTCTTCAACAGACGCGTCATCGACGATCTCAGCGGACCACTAGTCTCCACTCCCCCTAGTGGAACAGCAATCGATTGCGCCCTACGAGGATCAACCGACGATGCCCCCCCTACAGCCGTGTCTGTGTCGTTCTCGTCAGTGACGGTCGCCTCAAATTCGAGAGACGGGGAGTCTGATGCCGCGTGCAGATAAACGCCAACGTCGACCCCACTTCCCCTGCCAGGCCCCCCGACGACAATAGAAGGCGAGGGCGAGGAATTTAGGGCCTCCGACTGAGATGCAGACATGCGCACGTTGTTGTACAAGTGATGGTGATGAGGATGATGGTGGTGGTGATGATGATGGTGTGGGGTTCGCACCCCATGCCCTCCCAGCGTTTGCCACAACGCTTCAGTGCCCAGACCCCCAAAACTGCTCCCTCCCCTGACAGAGGAACCCCCACCCACCACAGAAGAGCTGCCAGGCGCCCTTCTTCCCCCCCTCGCTCGGGAGTCCCCGGCCCTCTGGGGAACGGGGGCGAGGCTTTTTCGGTGGGAGGGGGGGGGACGTTGGACGGACAGGCGGGAAGAAGGGGCGGGGCCATCATAGTATGGTGCTGGCGAGAGAAAATTCATTTCCCTGTCGCTTGTGCCCCCCAATCTCGGAGGTCTCATACCGATTGCGCAAGTCGCACTTCTTCCCAATATCCCCCCCTGTGTGTGTGCTGCTGCAACGATGGAGGCTGAATCGCCTGGGTCGTCTGCGGGAGGAGAACAGGCGGAGACGGAAGCGTTGTCCGTCTCCGTGTCTCCATGTCTCGAGTGTGTTGGAAGGGGAGGGCGGGATCTCGCAGGATATGGATATGCATGGGTGGTGGTGTTGGGAGTAGACGCCGTCGGGGTGCCAACCCGGTGTGCGGCCAACCAGGCAGACCCTTTTGCACTGTGGCCATGTGACGCCGTGCCGTCACTTCGCATTCGTCTGTGTCCTCCCAAGTCTGTTGAAATGGCAGCAGGAGGGGCGAGGGGAGGAAGAGGATTTCTCTGTCTGGGCGTTGTGCTACCGGCTTGCTCCTGATCGTCCCTGTGCTGAGATTCGAAAGCACCCCCTTGCATTCCGGGAAGAGCCACACCGCCATACGGAGGGCCTGTGGATGGTGCATAGGGACCCCCCGCCATGGGGGGGGAATGAGAAGTCGAAGCTGCAGAGACCAGAGACCCCCTTTCTTTCTCACCCCCTCGCCCGTCTGCCATTCCCTCCTCAACCTCATTGACAGACCCCGGAAAGCTCCCAGCACTCCCACTGTGAACACGCCGGTCTTGGCCCCTTGCTCCTGCGACCCAATGTCCGTCCTCTATGCCCGGAGCAGAACCAGGCCACGGGGGTGCCTCGCTTCCTCTTCCATCCGCTTCTCCTTCTCCTGTCTGATGGTGATGCGTATGAACGAACTGCCACTCGTACCCTCCTCCTCCCGCTCCAGCAAACCCCTCTCGAGGAGGACTGCTAAAGGGAGAACGAAATGCCCCCGGGGAGACAGAAGCTGCATGCATGCATGCACGCATTCGCCCACGCCAGAGAGCAGAGAGAAGGACAAGAGGGTCATGAGGGGGAGGACGACATGCATGTGCATTGAAACACAAGAAAAGAAAAGAAAGAGCGCGAGGGATTTTGTCCAGAGAAGCGAAGCATTCAAACTACGCCTGCTGTTTATGCAACAAACCAGAAGCCTCAAGAAAGAGCTGATGATGAAGCTTCAATCTCAAGTCACAGAAGACCAACCTGAAAAGCCCCCAAGGAAATGCGCCCCAGCGGCCCCCCTGCCCCCCCACCCCCCCATCAGATAGGCCCCCGCCCCCCCTGGGTCTATGCCTTCCAGCCCCTCTCCTGTGACGATACCGGCTTGGAGGTTGAAGTGCCGATGGACAGGAAAGAGCTCCTCTGCAATCCCCTGAGAGAGGGCTCCGTCGTTGTCCGTGATCTGCATTCATCATTTATTTCATCCAGTCACACACTCACTCACTCACTCCCTCACTACTCACTCACCGATCCACCCACCCACCCACCCAAAGTCACCCAATCCACTCAATCACAATTGTCTAATCCGAATGCGACTCTCAATGCTTAAAGGTCTGTGTTCCCCTGTTCACGAAGACTATTCGGATGTCCAATTTCGATGAATGATTTGATGGGATTGGATCCCGGAAGGAAACTGAAAGACGAAATAACGGAAAGAACAAAACAGTCAACTGCAAAGAGAAAGCCCATTCAGCCGCGGAACGGAAGAGGCAGACGGACCTGGAGCACTATGGCTGCGTCAACGGCAGTGTGACCGCTCTCCTTCGTCATTTGTTCCATCCACCCCTGCATGCATGCGTGCAGACATATCTATTTTAATAGAGGCAAAGAAACACAAAGAAAGAAACAACCAGATGAGCAACCCATCAAGAAGTGGACGCGGTTGTTGAAGGTCTGGGGACAGAGGAGCAATAAGAAACTTGAAACTTGACACGATCAGCAGAAGACTAGGATGGAAAGAGAACAAAAGGAGGATCTTATGAGTTTCTTCTAACCCCTTATTATTCCATTTTCCCTCTCAACTGCATCAGCAGAAGATTACTTTGGGTTAACCGCAGAACCATAAGATTGAACAGGCAGCAGAAGTGAGTGAAATGAGCGGACCTGATCCGGGCGCACAAGGTGTCGAGAGCAGAACTCGACTTTCCCCCTGAGGTCCTTTGAGGGCTTCGATAGGGGGGCCCAGAGCCGGGGCACCCTCCCTCCTAGAAGCCTACGGGCACTTTGCACAATCACTCGCGCCGCCTGATGTTTTCCCCTGACAGCAAATGCCCCCCCTCCCTCTGCAAGAAGGGAAACCTTCTCAGTGGAGGACACCCTCACAAGAGACGACACACGATTGGCGTCCTCAACGGAGCTGTCTCTGCTCTTGGCAGCAGTCACACCTTCTTCACCCTCCCGGGGCGGAGAGAGCAGCCGACCCCTATCGGGCTCTTCAGGTGCTTTCTCAACTGCACCTGTTGTTTTAGACACAGGCGATTGTTGTGCCTGCAGATCCGCAGGGTCGATGCCTAGGCTCCTCAACGTGGCCTCGTCGTATTGGTTGTACCCTGCTCTGGCGGCCTGTCCCGGCACGGCAGACGGCGCAGAGGAGCCAAAGAACCCCCCCAAAAAACTTCCCAAAAAGGAACCGTCCCCCTTTCCTGCGTCCTGCTGCTGTCCTCCACGTGAAAATTGGTCACTCGTCAGGTGAGTCACTTGCTGCAGGTAGCTGCCGTGACTGGGTATAACCATCCACCCAGAGGAGCCCTTCACACTCCCCCCGCGTGAACCTAAAGGGGCCACGGAATGTCCGTTGGGGGGCAGAACGTCTGCAGACTGCCCTCTGCCTCCGTCTGCTTCTGGAAGTGCAGGCGGGACTGGAACGTCAAAGAGAGTTCGCAAATGAGGCGGATGGACGGGGAAAGAGACGGAGGTAGCCGTCTTGGGGGCATCCGAGAGGGCTCTCCTAGAGGGGCGAAGAAGACGGAGGCACCTCAGAGTTACAGATAGAGGTCCTCCTTTGAGGAGGCGGGGGGGCTCTCCTCGTCCTACTGTCCCTTTCTGCGAGGCGGCTGCGTTGGGGTCGGTCTCGTTCTCCACAGATTTGGGCGGAGGGGGAGGGGGGGGAGGCACCGGAAGCACCCGGCCGTCTTCTTCTATCCTGACTCTGTTGGTGGGAAGGCAGGCAGGCAGAAGAGGAGCGATGCGTGAATATATCCACATACAAATTTATTCTGCGCACAACAAGTGAAAGAAAAGAGGGACAGCATCAGTTCAAAGAGCAGGGGAAAATGCAAGGCAGGCACAATTGGATACATTGCTGTATAAATAAGGGTATCTTTCTATTTTGTTCTCTTGCGAGGACTCACTGTGGGACTATTCAGAAAGAGAAAAAGCAAAGAGAAACAAGCCAACCTGCCTTTTTTCTTGCCCCACTCGATGACTGCCTGACTGACTGACTGACTGGTCAAAGTCCGAAGCCGAAAGTTTCACTTCCATCTCCACAAACGAGGACGAGGAAGAGGATCTTTCAGCCCCTGCCGAGGGCCCCAACGGCGACCCTACAAACCTCTCGTCTGATACACCGCTGAGGAACCCAGAATGACACTGGAGGAGAGCGGCTTGTTTCGATTCTTTTGACCGCAACAAAAGAACCAGGTCCCCTGCAACCAGACACCCCGGACTCAATCCCCCCAACGTCAGATCTGCCGTCAGCTTTCTACACCCAGATTCTGCTTCTGTTGAACCTCTTCCGTTCTCTCCCGGAGGCACCGGAGAGGAGGCAGAAACAATGGCTCCGGGGGGGGAGAGGGTGAGTGAGGAAAGGCCGCTACCGGATAGCGGCACCATCTCACACAAGGAAGGTCCTTCTAATAAGACAGGAGCTGAACTCGACAAGGGTCGTTTCCGCCCCTTTTCCCCCCTCTTTGCCTTCCTCCTCTTCTCCCTCCCCCCCCCCTGGTCATCTTCTTCCACGCCACTGCCTAATGAGGAAGAGGAACTTTCATCAGACAGGGGGGAACTCCCAGTGCCAACCACAAAACTCCCAGGAAAGTTAACAGTCAAATTTTCTACCCGGCTACCCCGAATACAAAAAACACCTTCTTCTCCATCACCCCGTTCGCTACCACTGCTGGAAACTGCCCCTCTTCCTCCGTTGACTGTTTCCATCACTTCATCTCCCTCCTCTTCGTCACTAAAACTAGGAGGTGCAGACACACGCGCAAGCGGAAATACTCCGCGTGCATCCGTGATGCCTAAACCAGACTTCCCAGACTTTAATCCTGATTGCCTGGGTATCCTCGTTCCACTCTTCTCTACCGTATGCTTACTTTTGCTTGTTCGATTTCTTACCCGTCTCTGCTGTCTTCCTTTTCCAGAAAAGAGCGGAGGGGGCGAATCTCCCTTTCTCTCCCTATCGGCACATGTATGATCCGGGGTTTCCGTCTCCCTGCCGACGGAGCGGGACACACGGGGGGATCTGACGATCGCCGTCTCTGCAGAGACAGACGGTGCGCCTCCCACGCCTCCCGTCTCTTCTTGCTCCTCATCCTCTTGAGGCGCTTTTGAGGAAACACTCGCACTGCGACGATTGCTGCTGGTGTCCGTGCTTCCACTCAAATCCTCAGTCTCCCCCTCCCCACCTGCCTGCTTCAAACGAAGCAACGACTTCAAGCCTAGGTAGGGATGCGATCTCACAGAGGCTCCTCGCCCCCCTCGTTTCTTCGTTGCGTGTCTGGCGGACGTGAAAGAAAAAAACGCATTTTGAGAAGAAAGAGGACACTGGAGAAAGTAAACCTCCACAGAGAGATCCTCGAGGAGGGCCGTCTCTTCCCCTTTCTCTGCCACTGCCCCAGAAGGAGACAGAGCATTGAAGGGGAAGAGACCAGGGATCGCGACAATCTCCACTTTCTGCAAGATACACGGAGCCGCACAGAGCCCGGGGGTCTGTCTGGAGGGTTGATGAAATTCCTCCCTCGGGTGCGGTCGGAGAGGAAGGGCAAGAGAGACCGACCGGGGAGGGGCAATGGTCCTCTGCAGGCAGGCACGTAGGGGGGGAAGCAACGGATAGTGCCTCGGTGGTCATGAGCCAATCAAACAGACTGCCTGACATTGTATGTGCTGATGCAAAAGTACGGGGAGAAAGAAAGTAATCAGACTGAAATTCTCCCGCTGGGACGTATGAGAGAATGGTACGTTGCATTGTGCATCTGAGTGTGTGACTGCTCGAGGCTGGGCATCAAAAAGAGCATCAAGAGAAGAAGGGAGGGACGTGGAGATGCGCATACACAGAGATCCGAAGAGAAGGGAGGAGATACGGAAAAACCAAGTAGAGGGACATGGACCTAGACTTCGAAACGTAAAAAATGGCAGATCGATGCCCACCCTTGCTTCCGGTGAGAGGACAGAGAAGAAAAGCTCCAAGTAGCGTCGCGATGAAGGGTGCCAGATAGACTCCTCTACCCATCCGATCAAGGACCGTGGTGTGGATTTGCTTCTTCGTCCCCTGCCTCCTGCTTCTCTGTCTGCATCTGCTCCCCCAAGACCATCAGTTTCTTCCGTCTCTCCTCTTTTTTCACTCCCCCCTGATGCCTTCTGCTCTGCATGCCTTTCCTGTAGGATCTCTATGCTCTCTGCGGGTGATGCCGCTTCCCCCAAAGCAAGGAGCAGACAGCAAAGAACGCAGAGCAACACACACGGCTTCCCTGCGTGCAGCTCGTGCACATTGAGTACCGCCACGTGTTTCCTGTCTAGAAAAAGCCAAAAAAGAACACTGCTACAGAGATCAAAAAGCATCTGAAGGGGAGGCGGCCCATGTTCTGGGAGACTGTATAGAAGAATCTGATGACGAAGTCTCGAGCCGAAGCGATCAACCAGACACGGCCTTTTGTAAGTCCTCGTTCTCTCAGCACCCCTCTCGTGAGTCTCACTATAAGAACTATACCGTGAGAGGTCCCAGAAAGCATGGTAACTGCGCTCTCCCGGCTTCTCATCCCATCCAAGGAAGGAGAACAGCTGAGCGATGTGCCCGCTCTGCCCTTCAAACACTTGCGGTGTCCTGATCACCCACACTTTTGGGGTCAGGCGAAGGGCTGGGAAGCTCCGCGTCTGCCGGTCCACCACGACGCTCCCCGGCCTGAGGGAGGGGGCCGGAGCCTCAATATTGACAGCCATTTATTGACCCCTCCCCTGCCTTTCGCTTCTGCACAAATGCCTGTTGCAAGATATCTATCCACCCAGCCGTCTCATTGAAGTGGAAGGAGGTCAGTTCATCGTAAGCGAGTCAGTATTAAAGAAAGACTTTGCTTGGGATCTTGCTCTGCATCAAGAACCCTACTTCTGTGAATAATTTCTCAACATGTGGAGGTTCTTAATTTAAAGCTGCCTTACTCAGTGAGTCAGCCACGACAAACCACTTTCAGTCTTCTTTCGATTGCTGATCTCTGTGGCACATGCATTGTGGCACTCATGTGGCACTCACATGCGAGAACGGGATTCAAGTTGCATGCGCGATTTTTTTTCTCGCACACCAAGGCACTAACCCCTGCAGTTTCTTCGCGTAAGGGGTCCCACGCAATGTGAATACAATGCCTATAAAGCCCGCAGCGTTTGTGGGTAAACGCCGCGGGGCCGCGGAGCGGCCCCACTCTATAGCTGCCGCGGGGCGCCCGCTCCGCGGCACGCCGCGGAGGAAAGTTTCCTCGTGTCCGCACCGCGCCGCGGAAGGACTTTCCAAGCTACTCTGTGGAGCCCCGCGACAAACCATTCACAGACTTGTCAAAACACAGTGAAAACATGCATACTAAAGAGCCTCCCGAAAAATTTTGGCGTCTGCGGTGCAAATTGCTCGTTTTATAAGTATATATTAGCAGGGCGGGCGG
>JAHBMJ010000159.1:47500-54832 GCA_018398765.1 Chromera velia | reverse complement strand
TAACACAGCCACTTATAGAGAGGAGGCGGGCGTGCATTGGTCGGCCCGTCTTGGCCGGTCCCGTGCTGCTGCATTGCCTATCGGTATGGCGGGGCTTGAGACATTACGGAGAAAATGTATGCATCAATCCATGTTGTGAAGTTGTTTAGTGAAACACTCAGGGTGATTCGATGGAACAACTCTCGATTGATGAGAGCAGAAGCCGGACAAACATCTTGTATTATTATTCCTGTATAGAGAACCGTGTAAGTGACTAGACTGATATCCTTGACTGGACCATTCTAGTTCGCTTCAGATCATATGTACATTAAACATCGCATGATTTATCGCAAACTAGATCGCAAACAGACCTAATCATCACAAACATCTGCTATAACATTTGCAAATCCCTTTAACTGTACACGCAGTTGCCAACTGATGTCTTTACGCTTCTGTTTGTTTTTCTTTACGAGAAGTTTGTGGCTTCAGGGACTTCTTTACACCACTGCCTGTGGTTCGTCCTTTCAATTTTACCGGCGCCCTTTTAGTTGGTTTCTTCGGTGGCTCGACTTTGCTGCTGGCTGCTCCTGCATCCTCCAACCTTTCTTGTTTCTTTCTCTTTTTCGCTATGTAGGCACGCCACGCAGCCGCCTCCTCACTTGAAAAAGGCACTGTCACCACTGTCCATCCTCGTCTCTCCAGGCGCCTGCAGGCTCAGAACAGAACAGAAGAGAACAGAAGAGAGGAACCAACCGAGGGGGCCGGTGTTGAAAGAAACTGCAACATCAATCCAAACAAACAAACAAACAAACAAACAGACAACCTATGTCCGACACGACGAGACGCTCCAATTTTCGATCAGCCCTCGCAGCAGTCACTGCAAAAGGCATGGCGAAAAGAAAGTGCGCAGATGGGGAGGGAGACGGTGAATCAGGAATGCATACGTACAGTAGATAGACAGATTAAAAGAGAGAGAGAGAGAGAGACGCCTCTGTTGTAAGAATTCAGAAGCCTGCAGGTTATTACCCAAATATCTTCCTGCATCTTTCTTTCTTTCTGCGTGAGAGGGAACGAATTGATTTCATCGTCCGTGACATCTCTCTGACACTCCGGTTCAATCAATTCAAACATCCATCCCGCAAGCAAATAACATGATGATGTCCCGTCAATGCTCCCAATGCCGAGCTCAGAGAGTTCTCTCTGACTCCCAACCTTCCAAGGCCTCCCTGCCTCCCCACAAGCCCAAACCAGGAAAGGCCCTTTGTCACTTCCTTCCTTCATTTATTCATTCATTCATTCCTGCCTTCATTCATTCATTCATTCCTGCCTTCATTTATTCATTCATTCATTCCTGCCTTCATTCATTCATTCATTCATTCATTCCTGCATTCATTTATTCATTCATTCATTCCTGCCTTCATTTATTCATTCATTCATTCCTGCCTTCATTCATTCATTCGTTGCACTGACTTACTGCCTACCTCCCCCTTGCCCTCTGACCGTTGCCGAAGAAGAAATTCCAGCCTCGGAATTTCCACAACAGACTCGGGCTCTTCCTCTACCCCAACGTTTTGGTCCTCAGCCCCCCGGGCCCCGGAATCGCCCTCAAGAGCCCCGGCACTCTCCTGAGTCACTGGGAGCAGCGCAAACGCGGGGCTTCTGTCAGTGACTTGCTCCCGCTCTAATTCCCCTGCACTACCCCTCCTCGGCTTCTCTCCTGAAGCCCCAGCGGCATCCCCCCCCTCCTGTCCTAACGGAAGGGGAAGTGGCGTGTCTATCACACGCAGGGTGTCTCCCGGGGCCTCGAAGAGAATGGCCCACTGGTCCTCCTCCACACCCTCTCTCTCCTCGTCTTCTGCTGTCTGTGTATCTGTAGGCTCGCTTCTCGCCCTCTTTTTTGACCGAATGGCAGCGAGGTCTATCGGCAACTGGTCTCCGTCAGGAGTGCAGGTCTCCTCCATCGCCCTCAGACCTCTCAGACGATGGTGGCCTATTTGGTCAAGCACCAGGCGAGCGAGCTTCTCTGCAGCTGGAGACGCTAAAAAGGCAGCAGACTCAGCAGCAGCTCGGCCGTCTGCCTTTTCTCCTCCTCCTGGTGCCCTGCAGGTGATCAGAATCAAAACGAGGGGCAGAAAAGGGAGAGGAGTGAGTGCAAGAAATGAAGAGGAGAGATCACTGACAGGCTCCGCACAAGAAGACCCTTCGACTTAGCGTACTAAAGGGCTTCTGCCTGCCTGGCGGTTTCAAGCATTCTGTTCAAGTCTGCTCTTGTCGTATGAAAGTCTTTCCGGGATATCTGAGCTCTCTCTCATTGAGTCTTACAAATCTCAATTGGCCCTTTTAAAACCCCTATGACTCATTCCTCTTCCTTCCTTTCTTGCTTCTTTGATTCCCCTTTCTTCTCACCAGGAAGATGCTTTATCTGGTGCACTGCCTGAGCATTATATTATGTTGTGAGGGGTTGCATCTGCCTTTCTGTGAGGGCACGTCGGGGTAGGTCGGCTGGAGAGCGAGGAGGAGTGAGTGAGAGTCTGCTCAGATTGATAAGAACATGACTCAATGTATGAGCGTATCAGATTGGCGCTTTGCGGGTTTCTAAGTGTCTGTCTTTGTGGTGTCCCAATCCGACCAAAGCTTTGGCTGCTGCATGCAATCTTCAAGATTGTGTGAGGCTGTCAGTCATGATGTGCATGCATGAATTCACCGCCAGGCTGCCATCATGGAAAATGACTCACGCGGTTGACTCAAGGTCTTCTCTGTCATCCAACCCAAAGAGGTCGAGAGCCCGACGCGTGTACAGAGAGGAAGAGGTGGTGGTTGAATGCGTATCTTCCTCAGAGATCCTGGGAGGCATTGGTGATCGTGCATTTGTCTCTAACATTTCCTCTGCAGCTCCAAGAAAAGACGGAGAAAGTCGGAGATCCCTCCACCCCTCGAGACCATCGTGAGCATTCTCACGAATCAACGAAACCAAATTCGAGTGTAAAGTCCCCGAGACGATCCCAAGACCAGCCAGAGACACCACGCACTCCCGGGCAAGAAAGGGAGACATCGGCCTCGCACGATTCACTAGATCTGCCTGAACTCCCCTCAGGTTCCTCATCCGCTCAGACGTCCCCCTTCCGAGCATCAACAGAGTTTTTCTCACGCTGGCAATCAGCAGAGGAGTCAACCATGCCAAAAAACGCATTCCCACTGAATCCTCCTGGTCTCCACTCTCTACATCTGCAAAGGGCCAGAGAGAGATGTCGGCAGACTCATAGAAAACAATTAATTGATAGAAAGAAAACGGGGGGGCTCCATTGCGAAAAACGAAAGAAGGAAGAAAGTATTCAAGTGAGGACAAGGCACAACTGTGGGACCGAGACCTGCGAGAATAAATAGGAATGGGAGGGAAGAGCACTCACTGCGCAAAGCATATCAACTGATTCAACACAGTACACGCAACACCACAAACAGTGATGCTAGTCTACCTTGAAGAAATTTGAAGACGCTGTAAAGAATGGCTCGCTTTCACATTTTTCGCGCAAACGGTTTTTCATCTGTTTCCTTTGCTGCCCTTTTTCGTCTTCGATCTTACTCGACCTGCTTACCGTCCGTGACTCCTGCTTGCACTGCCCGTGTGTAGTCACAAAGAGACCTCAGGACCTCCCTTCCCTTTCGGAGCAGGACGGTCGGGAGAGAGGAGAGCTCTGTGAGCGCCTCCCTGGTGAAAGGGGTCCAACAGACCTGAAGGCACCGTGACGCACGCACACAGGCAGACACACTCACTCTGCATTTCCATCTGATCGATCGAGACTCCCTCCTCATTGAGAAAAGGGAGGAGACGCCCGTCAGACAGACAAAGAACTGGAAGACATCATGAGGGAATGTTGACAGACAAGGCTCCACCAAAAACGACAGACACAAGAAGGAAGGAAGCGTTTGTTTCCATGAGAAAGGAAGGAAGGCATCAACTGGACGAACTGGAGGAAACCAAAGGATGCAGAGGGGGGGAGAGAGATTTCGAGTCCGCCCTCATCCACCAAAAGAAAGAATCGATCGATCAGATCGGCCGTCTCCTTGATTTCTCCCGCATTCGTTATCTGCCTGCCTACCTGTGTTCATTCCCCTCGATCAAGCATTCCTTCGAGCTTCCTCTCTAACAGTAAGTGAGTGAGTGACACCGCGACGGACCCGCAAGGACTCCAGGCTTCTCAACGCAGACACGAGTCTGAGGGCCTTCATCAAGACCAACTCTCTCACTCGCGGTGAGACGGCATCCAGCTCCAGTGTGTCAGCAGCAGCAGCAGCAGAAGAAGAAGAGAAGTCCCCAAGTTCCTCCTGGGCTTCCTTTCGAATTCTTTGCATATCCCTCAGCTCTCCAAGGGCGGCTGTGGCCACGAGATTCACACAGCGCGTATGCAGCCTCTCTGCATTCCCTGGGAAGAGTGTGTGGAGTTTCCTGAAAAAGAAACGCAAAAGAGAAAAAGATATCGAGACACGAAAAGGACTGCACCTGCTTAGAAAGACGTGTGCTGTTGATAAGCAGTCCGAACAAATCAAGAAACGCCCCCCTCCCTGAAACAAAAACACGACAGAATGACCCCTGAGGCATTCAACGCGACCCTCCTCCTGGAGCTTCCTTCCTTTCTGACGTCGTTGTGCGAAACTAGCAAAGCAGGTAACATTGCAACCTGATGGAATCAAGAGCTGCGGAAGGGGTCACTCATTCACTCTCTTACACACACCACACGCACATGCACACACACACACACGCGCGCGCGCGCGCAAACAAAAAGGGAGGGGGGGAGAGAGACGCACTTAGAACTGAGAGAGAACGCCAGTTGGAGTATCTCTGTGCTGTCGATTCGATCCTTCTCCATTGTCTCTCCCGCTCTCCCGAGGTTTTCCAGCCTGATTGTCAATTTCTGCACACACACACACACACACACACACAACAATGTGTCGAAAGCCGTTCAATCCAAAAAGAACACAGGAAGAAAAACAACCAAAAAGAAACCGACAAGAGAAGCGCAGATGACTTGAGGAAAGATGAGGAGGAACAACTGCAGGAAACAAAGAAGACAACCAGGTCTACTGGAGTGATGGCAGCCTGTACATTTTTCTTCTGCTTTCCATCCCTGGGTGTGTGTGAGAAGAGAAGCACAGGGGGGCAGATACTTCAAAGACCTGCAGGCCTGCATGAACCGGATCGGATCATCGGACTCTGAAGGATCGAAGGAAGGAAGGAAGGAAGTGCACCAAACCTTCACACGAACACAGACGGAAGCACAAGGCGGCCTAGGGGACGCGAGAGGTGAAGAAAGGATTCAGGACCAGAAGCTGGAAGGAAGGTAGAAATATTAATAAAAACGGATGCACAGAGAGAGTTGAGAGATACATGAGACTGTAGGGGTCCAAAAGACAACGCAAACAATTCCGACAGAAGAGCAGAGAAACAAACTCACAAAACCAAACCGCACGCACAGAAAGAAGCGAACGTTACCACGCGCACCTCCAGGAAGGACGAGGCTATCCCTGCGATGGTCTCACTTCTGCGTGCCAGGTCAAGCAGTGAGGAAAGAAATTGGTGTCCTGAGGACCGCTGAATTTGCGCCTGGTGAAGAGGCAGACCGCGAGAGTCTGCATGCATGCATGCATCGCGACAGAGAGGAATCTGGAAGGGAGGGAGGGAGGAAGTGGGGGAGGGTAAAGGGTCCCCTCAGGGCTTTCTTTTTTTTTTTCTGTCCAGCTGTCCAGCTTTTCTTCATTGCTCCTCCCCCGATGCTCTCAACATACCCCCTTTTCTCTCTCTTCTCTCTGCCTGACCGTTGAGCAATATTCTCTTTCACGCATAGGCGAATCGAGTGGGTGCATGGGGAGAGCAGACAATTAAGTTAATGGGGGAGCAATTCCAAAACTGACTTCATGGAAGGGCCCAGGCCTGCCCCTCCCTCCCCGTCCACTCACTGCCCTCTCTCCCCCCTACTTACCTACCTGCTATCTTCTTTCTCTCCTTCGCTGCATCAACCCAGGTGTCCACCAGAGTTTCTTCCAGTGGATCTGAAGAAGTACCCGCAGACTGAAGGGAAGATGCCAAGAAAAGGAGAGCAAGGCCCCTCCCTACTGTATGGAAACGCGACACTCCCTCAAAACCCCCATTCGCGTTCCTTCTCGGCATCCCCCCATCTTGGGTTGTCAACCGCAGAGCCGCCTTCAGGAGACCCTGAACAGTCGACAGTGACAGCGCTCCCGTGGCGGTCGAATAGAAACACCCTGCTGAGGGTGCGGGCTCCGAGCGTGAACTTGACTTTCGGGGCCGTCCTCTCGTTTTTCCTTTCCCCATTGTTTGGGAGGTTTCTTTGGAGTTGGCGGCTTCCCTTTCCAAGAAGAGAGGAAACAAAAGGTCTAGCGCCCTTAGGGCTCGAAGTTGCCCCTGCATGCATTTTTGAGAAGAAGAGAATGCATACACGTAAGTAAGTCAATGCCAAGCGGACGGAATTTTGCGGAGATACGGGAGAACAAAGGTGACTCGGCATTGACAACACCAATCAACGCACGCACCCCCCCTCCCCCCCACACACACCATCACAGATATATATATATATATATATATATATACATACACACACACACACACACACACAGAGAGAGAGAGAGAGAGAGAAAGGACACATTGCAAATTCTTGACAGATCAAGCAGAGATAAAACAGACTGGCCAGCGTCTAAAAAATCGATGCGTAAAAGCAAATGTTCACCTGCAGACAGACCCACGCGGACAGAGAAAATAGCAAGGAAGAATTAAGCGGAAACTGACCAATCTATTTTCATCTGCAGCAACGCCAGAGGAGGCGTCGAAAAGCAGTGGCCGAAGAGGAAGAGCGAGTGTTCCAAATCTTCGCCTTACATCCTCCCACTCCGTTTCCTGCTCCCTAGTACCAGACGACACCAGCGTGTCGCTTTCCATCTCCTCAAAGGAAGAAGAAACGTCCTCCCCTTCCAAAGCACTGAAATTCTCTTCAAAGTCCTCATCCTCCTCCAACTCATCTTCACTGGCAGAATTCTTGTCCTTCAAACTCTGCTGCTTTCTGACTGACGCACGCGAATGCTGAGCAAGCACCGCGTCAAAAAAAGCCAAACCCGCTGCATCCTCCAAATTCGTCCCACCCGCTCGCTGTACCACTTCTTCTGCCCTCCTCTGACCCCAAACATATAATTTCAACACCAAGTCCGGACTCAAAGCGCCAACCTTAGAAGCCCTCTCAACAAAACGCTTCGCATCCACCGTGGTCAAACAGAAGGCAACGCTCTTCTTCTCCTTCTCTGTTCCCCCCTTTCCCTCCCCCCCTTCATCTGCCCCCCCCTCCCCCT
>JAHBMJ010000159.1:35000-42500 GCA_018398765.1 Chromera velia | reverse complement strand
TTGGAACTCAAAGCAATCCACCTCGGGTCCCCAGCCAGACGGGCACACGCAGATCTGAACAGCAGCCTGGCGGCGCCCAAGGGCCCGTCGGACCCCTCCGGCACATTCCTTCTCAAAATGTGGGCATCAAAAAGGCCCTGGAAGAGGCGCGTGGCCATGAAATAAACAGACCCGCAGTCCGTTTTCTTCAACTTCAACATCATCATATTCAACACAGCCGTGGTGAGAAGACAGACATTCAATACAAGAGCGGGGGTGCGCTCTTTTTCCCACGGCGGAGGGAAGGAACAGAAGCTCAGCAGTCGAAGTGAAGACAAGCAAGCCATGAAAATGGGCGGAGAGACTCCACAAGATGACGAATACTTACCTGCAGCCTCTTGTCTCATTGCGATGACCTCTACTGATGTTAGACCGACCAGCTTCAGTGTCTCGCGATCTAAATCATCAATAGACAGAAATGGGAAGGAGGTAGAGTTGCGATGTTTGAATTCCTTTTTTTCTTTTGTTTTTTGAAGAGCGAGGGTCATGAATGAGAGCATAAGAAAGAGACTGTCGTCGTCTGTTTCCACCAAATGAGGAAGGAAGACCTTCGACGGGTCTTCGCGAATCGACATGAACTCTTCGGTCTCCATTCGAGGAGGAAGAGAGAGCGACTCAGAGTCCTCTCCTTCAGATCCTCTGTCCTTTCTCAGCCTTTCTCTCCTGTCACGCTCAGTCGTGACACAAGTCGCCAAACGGTCAGCCGTTGCTGACAAGAGGAGGTTCACCCACTTTCCGCGGGCCTCAGGCATAAAGGCCGCGATTTTCGCCAGACCCCCCCTCTCTCTTTCTTTGGAGGACGCGAGGAGCGCCTCCGTTACTTCTTTGTTGCAGTACAGGCTGTTCCAAGTCTTCAACACACACACGATCGTTGGAAGGTCCAGCTCACTATACACCTCGGAAAGAGCCTGATCGAGTGACGGAGAAGAGGGCGAGTGAAGAGATCTCTCAGCCTCGATGAGCAGTTCCCACAGGGGGCCCGCCTGTGCTCCCCCCACTTTAGGCAACAGCCTCAAAATTTGAGTGATCTCTGCCAACACACGTAGAGCCAATGGGAAAAGATCGGACTCCTTCAGTTCTCTCTCGTCAAGCGGCAGTACCTGGGAGCAGAGACGGGAGACCAGCGACTGAAGGAGGGACTCCAAAGAAGGACTTAAGGTGGGGGGGCGCCCTCCTTCGGTCAACCTTCGGCGGAGTTCTGCTGCGGTCTTCAACACCACCTCCACCCTCTCCCGCTTGCTCTCCGTTGCTCCGAAGTGCGTGTCAAGCTGTTCTGCCAACAGATGAAGAAAATTCACTGCCCCCCCATTCCTCATCGCAGTATCGACAGGGGTGCGCCTTCGCGAGGCCTGTGGGATTTCCCCTCCCCTCTCACGTCTCCCTAGAGCCCCCGACTCGCCCTCCCCCGACTGCAGAGAACCTGACTCCCTCACCCCAAACCCCAAAGAGGGCTCTCTTAAAGGCCCTCTATCCCCTGATGGTCCTTCGTTCAGGTCTTCTTCGATCGGGGGAGGGGGGGGGGGAACATGTTCGGCCTGCCGAGCAGCCAGCAGCAGATGCCGCCTCAGGCTGCACCTCACCCTCCAGGACCTACCTGCCCACCTGAACCACCCTCTCTCTTTCAAGCGACTCGGGGGCAGCAGAAAAGCGAGGGAACAGGCAGGGGACAACGCAGAAATGAGAAGAGACAGCACAACCGCCAGCCCCATCTCTAGCAACAGAGCCGTCTCTGTTTCTCACTCAGACGCTCCAAGCCAACTGCTATGGGGTCAGAGACAAACTGCACTGATATTGTACACACACAAGGGGGCGTTTCGGAAACGCCACGTATATGCTGTCCTCTCACGAAGTTTTTGGTGCGATCCTCAAAAAGAGATACATATATATATACTGTGAAACAGACAACGTGGCTACCTACAGAAAGACTTCTTACAGATGAAAAATGCATTCTAGTGCCGTCTACCTCATGCGAAACGCCTCGAAACATAGAGAGGTGTGATACAATGCCTTTGATTCAAAGTATTCGAGACAATGAGCGGAACTGTGTCATGTGCGATTACTCCATCTGACGAATTCTGACGATGTCTCTCACTCTCTACTTATTAATGTGTCTCATTCGGTGGGCCCGGCCATGCCCGGCCTGCTCCGCAGGCCGCGCGGCCGCGGTTCCGCGACGATCGAATCGTGCTCATGCAGTGAGCATGCATTGCCATGCAACACTGCAACACCTGCATGATGCGCAGTGCTCGATACACAATTGATTCATTGAATTGAATGCACTTTGTATATATACGACGTACGTATACGTATATATTATAACATATCGTAACATATTGCAAAACGTATACATGTGCACGGGCTGAGGGCCACTTTCTTAGGAGATAAGTGGAGACAGCGATATATGGTCTCAGTGCTGCCTGGAAAGGTTCGCCTGGCTCGGTCGCACTTATCATAAGTGACTTATGTATATATATAGCTCCTTTTGCCTTTTTGCGGACACAGGATTCTCGGACACTCAACTGCTCGTCCCAAGACAAAGACCTTGCCTGGACGATCTGCAAGAAAAGGGAACTTACTGCGTCGTGTAAAATATGCTGAGGAACAATCTCGCACTACGCAAGCGTTTGTCTCAAGCGATTTTCCCTTCCAGTGGACGCTTGCTCAGCACCCTAAGACGAAAGCAAAAGACTGAAGCAGGTTTAGCGTCTTCCCCCGAATCCCTTCAAAGTTCGAATAATTATTTCAAACCTTCTCGATTTGTGCCAATCCCTCTCCGCATCCATGGCGCTCTCTGTGACTGGAAAGCGTGTGACGACGGGCGAGTTCAAGACAAGCTTGGGCGGATCAAATGGGGAAGCCTTGACGCCAAAGGATACATGTCGGTAAACCCGAAATTCGGTGATGTGTACAGGAAGAAAAAGGTGCACACCTTGATTGCGGAAACCTTCCACCCGGAACAGAAGGAGGAAAAGCAGAAATCACTGCATGGTACCAACCTGATACTGCACGTTGACCACATTGACGGGAACAAAAGCAACAACGCCTCTTACAATCTTCAATGGCTCACCCCCGCAGAACATGGGAAGAAGACGGCGAACTCTCTTTCGAGATCGCGTCCTCCGAACACCAGGACGATTCACTTGATCGCCAAAAACCACAAGACAGGAGAAGAGTGTGCAATTCCCGGCATAGCAGCATGTCGCAAGCTGTTGAGGATCGGACATAAGCGAGTGGTAGATGCTTTGGGTGGCGCTTCTGTTGCGTGTCCAGACGGCTGGGAACTCCAGCGGCACCCAGCCAGCATTCAACCGCTCAAAGGGGAACACTTTCAGACAATCTACTTCGCTCTTGAAAGTGAGGGCAGCGGAAGAGTTTCTCGAACTCTCTCTCTCGAGCGTCCAAACGGGGAGGCGAATGTTCCGTGGCTAGACGTCTCAAATTTGGGACGCATTCGATTCCCTGGCACGTCAGTGCGCATAACTTGGGGCACAGTAACCTCCGATCGATACAGAGTGGTGCAATTCCGACGCAGGGATTTTCGGGTGCATCGCCTGGTCGCTGAGGCACATCGGCAAAGCGAAAAAAGGGCTCTGATTGATTCAGGAGCCAAGGAGGAATTTTTGCATGTTGATCACATGGATGGAGACCCGCGCAACAATGCCGTGGAAAACTTGCAGTGGCTTACCCCCAGTGCGCACCGCAAAGAGACTTGGCGACGCATGAAATCGAAGCTGAAGGGAGGCGAACCTCTCTAGTCTGCAGGACAGGTGCATGGATTACCACACTGTCAGCCTGCCACTTCAAAACTGTGATACAATAGCTATTTGGTTGGCGGAGGGATACGGTGGGCGTACTATCGGCCGGTTGTTGTACGGCCTGTGGTTTTAGGAAAGAGTTTTGTCGTTAAAGAGCTTCACATTATTTTTCACTCTAGCTCTAAGAGACTAGATCTGGGTAGCCTTCATGATGCCGGCAAGTACTATGAAGGGGTTCTCGTGGGAGAGACACCGTGACGTCCTGCTTGCTTGTGCCCAATGAGGATCGAGCGGTTTCTCTCATTCGGGGCAAACGAGACGGCGGTACGTGGTGCGTGCGTCGCTGCTAAATCGACTCATGCATGCAATCAGAGGACTCGTGCATGCAATCAGGTCAGTCAATTTACATCAATTATTTTCGCATTGCAGCTTTCTGTGCCCCCTTTCTCTGCATAATAGAAAAGCCCGATACTACGTCAAGAGTGTAAGGGAGGAGTTTCATGTTCTCAGTCTTTCTGATCGACTCATTCACTGTGGGGAAACCAAATGATAAACGCAACCATCTGAAGGAGCTCTCTCTTGGAGATCACGATCGGAATGGTGGTCGATTTGGTGGTCGTCTTCATCCCCCCTTGCTTCAAGAAGTCAATCAGCCTTCCGTTCATCTCATCGTCGTCTATGCTGAGCCCCTCTTGCTCTGCCCATGCAATCATCTTGGCAAGCAGAGCGTTGGCGGATGCATTGAGCTTTCGCTTCTCACACCAGTTTAGATTTTTCCACTCTTTGAATCTTTTGTTTTCATCAATTGCAATTAATTGGTGTTGCGTGATCTTACATTCAAGTTTGCAAAAAAAACCTTTATTTCTTCTAGGCGTCAAGGAAAAAAAGCTCCTCCCAAACCTTTTTTTTTTCTTTTTTTTTTTCTCTGTGAAACAACTTGAACTGTTGTTTAAATGTTGCACAGGTGTTTTTCATGTATTGCATAACTGTTGTTAAATTTTGTTCAGAGTCAAAAAGTTAAAAAAAAAAAATCTCTCTCGATCGCTTTTTTTTTTTAGCTGATGCATATAATGTTTCGTCATAGTGATATCTCTCTAGTGAGTTCAGTCTTTTAGGGAATGATTTTAAACTATTTGAAACCGTGAATATCTATAAATCATATCAATTGAATGAATTACTAGTAGTAGGCTCTGCAGCCTATGCCTAAGTACATGCAGAGCAAACTTATTTAAAAACTTATGTTGAACTTAATTCAATGTTATCATTGCTATTTAATTGAATGGAACTAATTCACCTATGTAAGTGCACTAGCTGACACTATGATATAATGGTATAAATATATATAAATAAAACGTTTATTTCAGATAATATTTCTAGATTTATTTGGTTTAGCATGTAGTAGTTTTAATTTAAATTTCATATTTTTTGCTTCTGTGATCTTCTGTGATGCAAATCTTTGTTTTGCGTAACAATGCGTATCTGTCACTGTCTGATTTAGGCTAGGATTTAGGTTGAATACGAAGACCGAGCGGTGAAGTAAAACCAAAGCGAAAGTAGAACTCCATCGATCTGCGGTCTAGATCTGCGGCTGATCTCTTGGATAATTTGGAATTTTGCACCTTTTTTCAAGCATAGTCTGGGACTTTTCTCGTTTTCTCCTCGCTTCAAGTTGCCTGTCTCTTTCGAGCTTCCCCTGCTCTCTCATGCACGTAAAGCATTACATTGCAGATTTTGTGTTGCGACATCATATTGCACTGTGCTTCAAACCTTCGACTTCATGACTTGAACAAACCCCAACTTCCCACGGGTGTCTTCACGCAGCGCCTCTTTCTCGAAAGGGACTCGATCGATCGATCTGGCGCTGATTTCACGCCACACCAAGCTCGGCTCCCCATTTCGCACTGTCAGCCAGTGCAGAGAATACCCATCCAAAACTCTTCCTGTCTGTCTGTCTGTCTGTCTGCATGTCTCCATCGGTCCATCAGGTCCCTCTCACAATCAGTTCTGTCAGTGAGAGCCTAGCGAAGACAGTTCATGTACCTGCACCATGCAGATCGTGAGCGAACCCCCATATTGGAATGCCCTCACACGTGCAGTTTATTCGAAAACCCCCCGGCCCGTGCACCAGGCACTCGCGTGAGTGCGTGCTCACGCGCACTGACATACACTTAAAGAATCGGACGGGCCCTCAGTCATTCAAAGCAACGAACAGACAGGCAGACAGACTCCGTTTTTGTCCATTTCAGCCTCTGTCGGGTCAAACGAGACAACCAACCCGCCTGTCCTGAGCTCTTCTCTTGCTTTCCTGCCTCAAAGCAGCTAGAAAGACAGCAGAAGAGAAATCGAGACTGCATGAACCGTTTTTGTTCTTTTTTCAGACCACCTGATCCTCTTTCTCGATCAGGTACCTGTAAACACTCAAAGTAAATCAACAAGCTGCGCAACTGAATGAGCAATAAGAGCAATACTAAGAAATCAGCAGCTGCCGGAGACAAATCAACTGACGAAACGGAGGATATGCTGAGAAAACCACCGGGCGGCTACCGTCGTTGTTTCCTTCCTGCTTGGAAATCAACAGAGTCTGTCTCTCTCTGTCTCTGAATTCGCACTCCTGATCCCGTGCAGTTCGTTTTTTTTTTGTCCTTCTCTCTTCACTTTGCCACGTTTGCTGAGTGCGTCGTCCGTTCCCGACTTTGTTTTTTGAGTCCAGAATGCTTTTTGAAGAAACTGACGCAGACAGACAAACCTGTCTCAACAGATAGTGCATGCCGTCTTTACTCGGTCCTTCAAATCATGTGACTTCACGGGAGAAACTAATCAAGTTCAGCATCGATCAGAGCGAACAAAAACATGTATCTATGAGTGTGAGGAAGTGGGGTAGGGAGGAGAGAAAGGAAAAGACACGTGCATGCAGCTAGTCCGACAGACACAACTACGGCGCTTCCCTTTCACGATTGGTGAGAGAGAGCGCCTGCAGAATCGTGGCGATCGAATGGAAGAAAAATCCAACGAAAAACATCTCAATCAATAGTCACAAGGAGAGAGAAGAGACGGCAAGAAAGACGGAATGATAGGGAGAGAGTAAAATGACCAGCTCGAACTGTCCATGCATACCAAATTGCTCGATTTGAGTTGCAATCCTTTCCTTACCTCTTTTCGGCAAGTTTTCGGATCTTTTATTTTTTGGTTTGAAACCCTTACCTGTTTTGGCAAGTTTTTTTTTTTTTCAGACGTGCAATCTCTTTCTCCCCTCGCTTTATTCTTTTCTCTCTGCTTGTCCTTCGGCCAGTCATAGATCCGATGTTGGAGCGTCGTCTTGTTGGTGTTTTCTTGATGAATTTGGTGATCGAGCCAACTGCTTGAAGAAACTGCAAGCTGTGAATGAAGTGTTGAGGGACATGGACGGGAGATTCAAAAAGGACGAAAAGCTTTTTTTTCTCCTCCCAGTCGTTCTAACTATTTTCTCTCTTTCTCGCATTTCTTCCCCGGCCCCTCCACCTTCTTTGTGGGAATAAAATGACGCTACTCTCTCTTGCTCTCACTCTCTCCGTTCACTTCCTTCTCCTTCCTTCTCTCCCGCCCCCTAACTAGATTAGTTGGTGCGACCGCGCTCTGCTGCCAGTGCCCCCTCAGGCAGATGCTTTGCTATCTCGGGATGGAATTTGCACATCTCCCTGAGGAAGCCCAGACGAAGGGCGGGCTCGTC
>JAHBMJ010000159.1:0-27500 GCA_018398765.1 Chromera velia | reverse complement strand
TTTTAATATCATCACTACAATCAAAATCGGCTTGCACATCCAGCTTGCCACCGCCGGGGCCCTCCATACGCGTGACCTGAGGCGCATTTATATTAGGCTGTCATATAAGATTTTTAAGCCGATCTCCGGCAGTGGACTGCGCCAGGCAAAACCCGGAACATCAATGTTATGGTATGCTATACGCGATATTCAATGAAACTACTAAGCAAAAAATTACAAAAAATATGATCCAATAAGTCAGTAAATTCAGACAGTAATAACTTCAAAAAATACATTTTAACATGACGTTATTATAAAGTTAAAAGTTTCTATTTGTCGCCTTTCACTTTGCATCTTGTATCGGATGTTACATTGTGATGCTCTTGTCCAGTCTGTAAATCATAACAGTAAATATGCTAGGATCAACAAACGAAACAAATCTTTCTGCTGCTACGTCATGTGGCTCTGCCTGCCACCAGCCTGCTGCCTTGGGCCGCAGCTGCTCCTGCTGGTTGAGATGCTCGAGGTGCGTCCCTAAGGCTGCACGCATAAGTAGGCGGGGACGTGCACGCACGCACTCTCTCTCTCTCTCTCTCACACACACACACACACACTCACTCACTCACTCTGTCCCCCCCCAAGGACCCCAGAGAGAGAAAGTGAGAGAGAGAGAAAGTCACCTATGCATGCACGTCCCAACGCGCAAACATCCAATACACTCGCTTACACATTCCCAATGAGAGCGAATAGAACGGACGGACGAATGAGAAGGACAGCCACCGGAAAAACCGAGACGGCGGATCAGAATCAGGACAGAGTCCCAATAGAGTCCTTCCTT
This sequence comes from Chromera velia, assembly GCA_018398765.1. Classification (NCBI taxonomy): domain Eukaryota; family Chromeraceae; genus Chromera; species Chromera velia. The sequence goes on along the minus strand of JAHBMJ010000159.1, from coordinate 26,683 downwards.
TTCCGTCCCTCGCTCTCTCACACACGCCCACGCACGCTGTCTCTCTCTCTCACTCTCTCTCTCTCTCTCACACACACACACACACACACTCACTCACTCACACACACATACACACACAGCGAGAGAGTGAGAAAGAGAGGGAGAGAGCCTGAGAGAGAGAGAGAGAGAGAGAGAGAGAGACAGACAGACAGACAGACAGACAGACAGACAGACAGAGACAGAGAGGATGCAAGAAAAGGAAGGCAGGCAGGGAGGAAGGAAGAAAGAAAGACACTCGCTCAAACGGTGTGCGTGGGCAGTACTCACTCTCTCACTCGATGACTTACTGCATCTCTCTCTCTCTCTCTCTCTCTCTCTCTCGACGCACACGCACGCACAAAAGAAACCCACCGAGTGGCGATGAACTGCGCAGTTTTGTTCTTCTCAGCAAGCTGCGCCTTCAGGTCTTCGATAAGCTTCTCGATCTGCAGGAGAAAACGATCAAAGAGTCCAGCATCCAAGGAAAACAATTGCTTTGATGGTTCAATTGAACGAAAAGAAATAGACAAGGGGGGGTGCAGGATGGGGCAAATTGTGAGAACAGGAAGAAGGGGATCGATGAGGCAAGAAGCGGCGAGACGGAAGGGGAAAAAGACATCTGCAGAGAAGCGAGGAAAAACGAAGGAAACAGCAGACGCAGAAAGAAAAGTTGCAGAGGAGAAAAAAGGAAAAAACAAGGAAGGCAGGAACGACTCACTCTTCCTTTATGGCTTTCGATTTGCGGTTTCACGTCTGACATTGTGCTCTCTACCAGCACTCCCCCAACGAGACGGTAGCAGCGCCGTTCAGGCTCTACTCCCTTGAACGCATCCAGGACACGTCTGCAGACATGTAGGAGCGGAGGTTTTGGATAGGTGCATGCAATCTTACTTTAAGCGCCTGCTGGGTTTTCCTTTCCTATCCGCCTTTTCCTTTTCTGCGTAATCGATGGAGCTGGAAGGAATTTCTTTTTTGCGGCATCGCGCGCCAGTCAGCGACGAGGTCACCTCGATGCAGGTGCTGTGTCACTTCTTGTTCAAGTAAAGCCGCTTAGAGAGAAGGCAGTGGTGAAAAAAACAGTTCAGGTCTAGGGACGGATGCGAATTCAACAAGCGCACCAATATGCTTGTCGTCTCTGTCATGGCTTCTCTGCGGATCGCAGATGAGGCTCGGATATGTACGAAGGTCACCGAATGAATTCCCTCCAACCATCTGAAGCTTCGTTTCTCTAAGATCCATCGGTTCAAGTACTCCCTTTTCCCTTCACATATATACAGCTCTTTTCATTTGCAGCTGTAGTTCTTTTCAACCCCCTCGTTATCTCTCCTTTTTGTCGGTTCGTTCTGTGAGTCACTCCAGCAATCCCACTGAAGGCGCCGAAACCCTTCGGAGGAAACCTGTCCACCCTGACCTCCGGCCGACCCCCCCACTTCTGTAAAATGCTTCACCTAACTCCAAGTAGACCTACCGACCCGTGATCTGCGACCTGGTCGGCCATCTCGTTGATCTTCGACATCAGTTGGGTCCTCTCCGCCTCCACCTGTTGCGAGGCTGCGTGGAGTTGCTCTTGGGAGATCTTCTCGGCCATGGCGATAGAAGAAGGAAGCTAGGGAGTTGTGCTCTCTGTGTGTCTGCTTGCTGGACGTGGACAGTGGAACGGCTGGTGCAGCAATATGTACAATATCAAACAGATCAGGTCGACACACAGCAAGTGCAGATGGATCAACTATATAGGCGCCTCAATAATTCCCCTTGTCCACTCCACTTGTTGAGGTTGCCTCTGACAGTAATTAGTAGCTAGTTGGGCAGGTTCATCACAGCCAATGCTCCTATGAGGATGCTGCGAGCCTGCAGTGCGAGGGGAGGGCTGGCGAAAGAGTCATGGAGAATCGAGTTTCAAAAGCTCGCGATCAGATCGAATTTCGACAATTTTCGACATTTTTCGACAGACACGTATACATTTTTGTTGCGCCGTCTCCGCGGCCGGCCCCGGCCGCCGCCGGGCATCTTCCATGCATGCAGGGCCGCCCGCCGGCCCGACCAGCACGGCCTTAATTTAATTTTCGAAAAAATCAGGTGAAAACTCAAGTTTTTGTGCAATTTTGAGTGTTCAATCATTGGTTTCCGGCAAACTAAGCAGCCAAACTCGAGTTTTTTTCGAACCTGAATCCGCGACAGTACACACGATTATTACACACGTCCCTTACAATTCGCGACAAATTACGGTCAGGTCACTGACTCAGGCACCCAAGCGCACGCTTTACAGTGGGCCGTTGGCATTCCGACAGAAGCTCTGTCCTCTCTACTCTCTATCCAGTCTGTGAAGTGTGGAATCGCCCCTGGCCCTCGTCTGTGAAGTGGAATTGGACCTGCAGTCTTGCAGTCACTGGTCCGGCCGTCCACGTCTCCACATTTCTCAGTCAAAGCGATACGTACTCATTCGTGGCTCTGCCACTTTTCTTTGTCTCGGCTTGTTTCTGTATCTCTTTTTAGTTGCGCAGTGTGTGGTCACCATGACTGTCTTAACAGTAGAGAATGCGAAAACGGGTCGCAGCACTTGTCGGGAGTGCGGCGAAAGTATTGACAAAGGCGTCCTACGGGTTGGTATGGAGGCCTGGATCTCCGGCAGGAAGGCTGTGACGTGGCAGCACGCGAGCGGGTGCTTCCCGAAGGCCATGTCGGTCGGGCCCGCTCCCTCAAGTCAAGGGAAATGCAAGGTGACCCAAGAGCGCCTGCAGAAGGGAAAGGGCCGTCTCCAAATCAAAAGCCATTCCGCGACTGTGTCTGTGTCCCTGCAGGGGGTGGCAGAGGCTCTCTCCCCCCTCCTCAGACACGAAGACTTCCCCGTCCTTTCCCCTGAAGACCTGCACGGCTTCTCTGACCTGCCCTCCGAAGAGAAGGAGGCTCTTGCTGCAGCGTTCACCAAAGCAAGAGAAGTCCCCGGTTCTTCATCTGCTGCCTCTTCTTCGTCTTCAGACGAAGGGGGCATGGAGGAGAGTGCAGAGGGGAAGGGGGAAGAATCGGCAGAGAAAGCCCAGCCAGACGGCCTGACAGCAGAACAGAAAAAGAAGAAGAAGAGACGGGCATCCACGCCCCCGGAGGTTGAGGAGACAGACCCTGTGACTGAGCCAAGTGTGAAGGAAGAGAAAGAGATCGGGAAAGTGGGTATGTCGGCAACAACAAGCACAAAGACAAACACGAAGACGCCCAAGAGGCCCCGAAAGGGAAAGGCCGATTTTGAGTCTGAAGAAGAAGAAGAAGAAGATGTCGATATGGCGCCTGCAGACGAAGAGTCGAGCAGCTGCAAGGCAGATCTTCTGAAGGAGTATCTCCGTCTGGCGCGGGAGGAGATGCCTCGGATGGCGTCACAGCACAAGTGGGTGCTCCGACTTGACCACTGTTTCCAGCGTGTGGTTTTGGATAATTACTTCGGTTGTTGCTGGTACGAGAAGTTGGATCAGAAGAGGGGGGCGATCCATTCGATGACTGTAGAGCAGCTGAGGGGGTGCATTGGTGTGGCCAGAGAGATCGTTGGGGACGCGTCTGGGTCCCGGCTGGCGGCTTTGAACGCGAACAGTTTGGCATTCAGAGGGAAGGGGAAGAAGTAGAGAGAGAAGAAAGACTACACGGCAGGGGGGGGAAAGAAAAAAGCAGTTTTGAGGAAAAGCGGCGAAAGAGAGAGGCGAGGAAAGCGTTTGAAAAGAGTAATGGAGAGGGAAGTGACTGTGCATCGTGAAGCATTTGAAAAGAAAAATTGAGGAGAGGGAAGTGCCTGCATGTGCATCGTGAAGGAAAGAGAAAGTAAAATAACGTGCATGGGCTGCCGGCCGGCCCTCGGGGATGTGAAGCTACATGTGAAGGTTGTATGTTCAGTTCAACTGACTCTATGCAGAGAGATTGTGAAGAACAATGTGAAGAACACAAGTGAAAGACGAAATTGTAGACAGGCAGGCAGGCAGGCAGCCGGGCACGGGTGAATTCTTCATGATTTGACGCCACAAGAGGAGCTTTCTGACTCAACGTGTGGCAAGAAAGAAAAATCGAGAAAGAGGGATGCATCAAGGCGAAAACGAGACAAAAACGCTCACTCACTGATTCATTCACATGCGGTTGTAATTCGAGGAAGCGGAAAGAAAGGAAAAGTGAAGGAAAGAGGTGAACAAATAAATTTTCGCCCCAGGCAGGCCCTTGGTCGCTTGTCTTGCTGTCTCCCTTGTGCCAGAGAGCGTGCACGACGTGTCGGAGAGAGGGAATGAAAGTTTCACAGACAACTTTCGATGCGTTGCGTGACTTGCTCGAGACGCAAGGGTCCGTGCTGGTGAATCACTCTTGCAGTAGGCGTCCGTTCTGGTCAGACATCTGTTGATGAATTGTTCCTCTCGATGGGGTCGGTGCATGAATCTGACTGCGGTCTCTCTGTGCAGTTGAGGTTGCTTGCACTCTGAGGATCAGATGGCTCTAGAGATGGCTTTGTGTTCAAATCATGCACTGACATGCAGTCGGTGACACTGTCGGTCTCGAAGAACGTCCATTCAAGCTCCATGCAAACGAAGTGAAGTGAAGTAATCCTGAGAAGCTTATAGAGAAGTACAGACCTGCGGCACTCCTCTAACGTCGAATCATGCTTTCTGAGCTCTACCAACAGACTCGGAATTGATGATTCGATTAAGGTTTGGTATGCACGCCGCGTCCCCACTCCCCAGCGATAACTTGCCGATGAGACGCTCAGCGAATCCTTTCAAGTCTAGTTTCAAGTCAAAAAAGTTTTCCCTCGGTGTGATATGTAAAATTAATAAATTTTCATCACCATCATAATAGGGCGTGACATAGGCCCTAGCATATGCCACCGGCATCGGGCCATGCAAGGCGTTTAACGCTAGGTCTAGCGTTTGGCGTAGGTTTAAAAAAGTTCAAAAAAAGAAAGAAACCATATAAGGGGAAAAGTTCTAGACTATAGGTGTTACTAAGGTGTAAATCCTTAATGACTGGCTAGATGACTGATAGTCAATACAAATATGATACTAAAAAATACTAAAAAATATGTTAGGAATCTAGCTAGGAATCTAGTTAGAAATATGTGAAAAAAATATAAAAATAGTATTTAAAATACTACAGAAATGTTATATGTAAATCTCATCTAAGAATTTAAGCTGAACGCCCTTTCTAACTTTTTCAAAAATCCAGTCTGATCACATAACAGACTAGCTGTTATCTTAACAGCACATAGTTCATTAAAATGAGACACACTCACTTGTAAGTGCTGGCAGTGCCCCCTGGCATAAAAGTTTTCCTTCTTCTCTTCTTTTCATGAAAACATGGGAGTCTTTTCACGAGACGGGCCCTCAACTTCCTATTTATACATCATATGCATGAGGCATAAGCACTGTCAGGCTTCTTTACACTATGACCGCCAGTCAATGCAAGACCAATTAGAAAGATGAATAACATCATGAGTCGATTAACAGGTGGTCTGCCAGTGATGGACGAAAGGCCACAAAAACAAAAAATGAACAACTCACTTTAAGAAGGGACACCGATTTTTCTTGAATTGTCTTCGAAGGAAAGCAGGCAGATCCTGTCGCTCCATGCCTACTTCACTCCTCCTTCTTCTTGCTTTTCCTCCTTTCTCTCCTCCCCTCCCATCCCCAGCGGACAGAACAAGAGACAGACAGGCAGACAAAAAGATTTCCCCCCAAATGAAGGGAGGAGAGCGTGCGTCTGCAATGAACAGGACTCAAATTCTGCAGCTGCAGGAAACAAACGTCAATGCGAAAATCAACCTGCCTCCTTCCCCTCAGACGACCGAAAAAGGAGGCCCCCCCCGACCGAGTTAAGGAAGGCGACTGACTATCAATAAAACCCGGACCGACTGACTGACGCCGAAGAAGGCATAGACGAAGAGAAAGAAAAAGAAAGAGACGTCCCACAGTCCAATTCTGTCGACCCGGCAGAAGCTGTAGGGGAATCTGAATGGGCTGCAGTCTCGACTCCCGAGAGACAGAAGGGAAAGAGAAAGAGAGAACAGAAAGAGACGGGAAGGACGCCAGACATCAAAGCTGGCCCCACCAAAACTGGCCGTCCGAACAACTGTGAAGACAACACAGTCGACGCCAGGAAAGCAGGCAGACTGAGGGCAAAAATCAATTAACTCCAGCCGACCAACCGACCGAGAAATTACTACCGGACACACACAGAGACACAGACAGAAAGTGAGTGAAAGAGAAAGAGGCGTCACACAGACTAATTCTGTCGACCCGGCAGAAGTTGCAGGGGAATCTGAATGGCTGCGGTCTCGACTCCTCAGAGAGAGAGAGAGAGAGAGAGAGAGAGAGCACTAACCGGCCCTCCGTCTGCTATACGAATGAAGTGATTTTGATGGATCGATCGAGGAGGGGCACCCTTCATGTCTGTCTGTCTGTCTGTCTGTCTGCCTGACTGACTGTCTGTCTGGCTGTCTGTCTGCAGGAACTAGAGGTTGAAGATCAATGAAGGCAAACTGACAGACAGGCAGACTGCCTTCAGGATGCCGCCGAGACATTTATTCCGTCCCTTGCTACCTCCATCCCTGTCGGACTGCGCTCATTCGATCAGACTCCATTCACCCCGCTTCTCAGCCGGTCTCAAGAGACCCGATAGCTGCGGGTGAATTGAGAATCTTCCAGAACACTCCCACCCACCTGTGCATGGAGACCCCTTCCCCGCGAGGAGAAAGCTTCTTTTTGCAGTGCTTGCTTGCATGTCCATGCCCTCTGCTTCGATCTTTCACTTTCTGTGACAGACACCGGACCTTAATTTCTCTCTCTCGCATACACTTAATTGATGTTTCTTCTTGCTCGGCCTACCCCCCTCCGCTTTTGTACCTCAAATTTCTTTCGTTGTATGTCGAGGCATGTTCCCCCCTAATGAAGGGGGAGACACAAGACATGGTCAGTCCATACGAAAGTAGATGGCAACACAAAAAGTAACCAACCACCAGTCGATCGATCCAGTCTCCTTCAAATCTCATGGCATGACTCCCTTTCTCCCCATGCACCTCTCGTCTTTTGGAACGTGAAAGCGGTCCGATTGAGGCCTTCACGAAAACAGAAAAGAAAAAAGAAAAGAGAAGAAAAGAACACTCAACGCCAAACTCCAATCATGCCTCCCTCCGTGCTGCAGGAGGCGTGGTCGTCTGTCTCATTTTTCTGTTCCTTTCAAAGAGACACAAAGACACACGAAAGAAAGAAAGAAAGAAAGGAAGGAAGAAAGAAAGAAAGAAAGAAGGAAGGTCACTCCTGACAAAACCCGAACTGCAGTGTGCCGACTCAATGAGAAACACCGACAGAACGACGACAGTCAAGAGAGACAGAGAAAGAGGGAAAGACAAAAAAAGAAAGAAGGAAGGTCACTCCTGACAAAAGAGAATTATTAGGAAGGAAGGCGCAAGATTCATTCATCAACAAATCGACCAACTCAAACTTCTTTGCAATATCTTCTCTCCATCTTCTTACTTCTGCATAAGACCATGTCGATTGACGCACGCATGAAATTGCTTCCCCACCCCAACCTCACAGCCGGAAGTCTCAATAATGCACTGGACAGTCAGAGAGATAAGCAGACTCAAAGACAGACTCACAGGCTCAAGGCCGTGCGAAAATTATCGCATCCGACCTAGCTCCCTCTCCGCACCCACCCACCAACCCACCCTTTTTGGCTTGAAGGAGTAGCACGGAGTTTCTTCCTTCCTTTTCTTTGAGCGACCCCCCCTTCAAAGCAAACAAATTTCGGCACACGCAGCCGCACCCAAACACCCACCCACCCTCCCACAGCAGGAAGAACAGAACAAAGCATTGACTTCCTGTCTGTCCCTTCCAGCCTTCTTTTTGTCCCCTGCAAAGGGGGAAAAAATTGCCCCCTGAAGAAGGGGAGGGATCCCTACAAACAGAGAGGCAAGACTGCTGCAGGGCCGCTTCTCCAGTTGCTTGTCGGTCCCCCGACTCACTCACTTGCTCACTCACAGGCCGACAGACGTACAGCTAGAGGGCGGGAGAGAAAGGGACAGATACGTCATACCGGTGCCTGCCTCTGCTCTGACCTCACCCTCCCTCCCTCCTTCTTTTCCTCTTTTTCTTTCTCTTCCTCGCTCTCCCGCATGGAAACAGACAAGGGCCAGGCGAAGAGAAAAAAGCTGTACCAACCAACCCACCGATGAACCAACCAACAAATAGCGGCACACACTCACTCCACCCTCAAGGTGTCTAGAGCCTTCTTTCCTTCCCCTTCCCTGTTGAGATGACACTGTGCGTCGGTCGGCCTGCACCCCCTCTCCATCCCCTCCCCCCCCCCCCCCCCCCCCCCCCCCTCCCCTCTCTCTCTCTCTCTCTTCATCGCCCACACACACAAGAAAAAGAGAGGGGAGGGAGGAGAAGCCCATAATCCCCTGAACCCATCTCAACGAGCAAACGAAAGAGCGCCTAAAATGAAAGAGACGGGAGGACACCCCAGCTCTCCCCCTCTTGCGTGAGTGAGGGGAAGATCCACCCATCCATCCATCCATTCGTGTCGAACACCTTCACCTCCCCCCCACAGTGCATGCATGTGTGTGCGTCCATTACCCTCCAGACCGCATAAATTTGGTGGAGCCCCCCTGCCTGCATAGATGCATGTGCCCCCCTCCCTCCCTCGCTCCTCAACACAATGAAGTAGATTATGTGGTGGGTGCTCCCCCCCCTCTCTACATCCACAGGGCAGAAAGAGAGAACCTAGGGAGAGAACTTCAAGGAGCAGGGGGAGCTCCAAGGACATACTCCAAGGACATACCCAAGAGAGAGAAACAGATAGATAGATAGATAGATAGATAGATAGAGAGAGAGAGAGAGAGAGAATCAACAACGGAACAATGGAGAGATCCTCCCTTCTCGAAACAGACCAAACAGGTGTATTAATATCAATTCGATCTACAGAGACAGAGAAATCCACGCAGGAGGAAAAGAAGGCATACGGATGTCCAAATTGCTGTCACCTGTCGGTCAAATCAGGCAGAAGGAGAGAGGAGAAGGCAACCGTAAGCAGACAGCTAGAGAAGAGCTTCGTTAGTCTCTGGTGTGGACAGATTGACTCAGAGGTGCATGCTTTCTTGCTGAACTGACAAGAACAGTTCTGGGGACCCGTTCTCCCTCTGCTTTCCCAAAACAACATCCTCTGAAGGCGGCAGGAGGACAAGAACCATCGATCGAGGTTCTGGCAAATCTCGGTGAGAGTCCCCTTCGCCCTGTGCCACTGCCCTTCCGAATTCCTCGACGCCGTCGCAGCAGCAGATTGAGTGTAGCTGCCCCTTCGATCCTTCAAACTGACTTGATTCACCCCTGCAGACTCGCGCCTCGATTGGGTCACTCTCTTCGATGATCGGGTCGTCGCCTCTCGATCAGCACACGCATCCTCGCTGTGCATTCGGCGGTTGTGCCTCCTCCTGTTGTGTCCTTCCGTCTCTGCAGTCTATCCATCTCTGTCTGATAAGGTCAAACTCCGGTCTCCTGCATGAAGCCTCTCCCTTTCCCGCCCTTTCCCACCCTCTCCTTCGGATCTCTGTCAACTGCGAACTGACTCGTGAAAGTCTCTGTCCAACTCTTCGTCCTTACTCTCTGCCTCCGTCTCCATCTGTGCTGTTCTCTTTACAATGAACGGCTCTCTTTGCAATCATTACCCCTTTTAATGCGGCAAAAAGCCTGTTGATGTGCGTGAACCCGACGACGTAACTGGCATGGGGAAAAAACACACACAGGCAGCCCGATGTACCCCCCCAAGAACAGATCAACAACCCAAACTGGCAATCTCAAATAATCATGCACGCTCACATTCTCGTTCACTGTAATTGCTTTCAATAAGTGAAACACTCCCATCAGACGCAGAGACGAGTCTGCCACCCTGACACGCCTTTCCATCTCCTTTTCCCAACGCCCTGCAGCCCTTTCAAGCGCCCGCATCCCTCCAAGCTCTTCCCACCCCACAGCACCAACAAAATTCGCCAAGTCGTGGGCTCTCTGCCCCAGCTTTCGTCTGAGGAGAATGGTCAAATTCGCACTTCTCCCCGCCGAGATCACATCCCCCCTCACCACGAAACGAATCTCTCTGGGGTTTGTCCTCACAGTCTCGTATGGCTGACCGCTGTTGAACGTCACAACCCAACAGTCAGGCCAGCCCTCCAGGAGCCCCAGCAGAGAGGCCTGAGTGCCTCCGAGGGAATATCCACAGAGGACCGCCCGCTTGCCTGGGTGCTTCTGTCTGAGCTCTTTGGTGAATCGCCGAAAAGCTTTCAGACGGGGAGGCGGGCGCCCCACAGCAATGTGCAGGTCCTCGGCGAGGTCGGGCACAAACTTCGTGCACGTTGCACGGGAGGCGATCAAGAGAGTTTCTTCTTGAAGGAGAAATCCTGCGTGATCTCTTTCTGCCGCAATGCAACGAAGCTGCAGACTGAGAGGAGGGGACAGATGGGCATTGACCGCAGATTCCCGAGAGCGACCCGGAGATGGTGTGTGGCGTGCATGCTGTGTCACATCTACGGCCCTCAGGAGTAGCTCTGCTGACGTTGCTGAGAGGAACTCAGCAGTTGCCTCCAAAGCCCTCTCGTTCACCTCACAGACCGACCGGGGGCCAAGAGGGACACCGAGGTCTCCCTGGGGCTGGCATGGCATGGGTGCAGTGGCAAGACTTGGAAGTTTGCCCGCAGAGGTCTCCAAGAGAGAGCGCGATGGGACGGCAGCGAGGGACTCCTCATCGACAGGCACATCCCTCAAACGGGACGAAAAGAGAGTGGAGACGGTCAAACGGGCCTTTGAGAGGAACAGGAGGGCAGACGCATACAGAGATCCCGAGGCTGCACCTCCACTGCCAGGGGTGTCTGCAGAAGTGGGGGGGGGGGAAGGAGAGCCCCTACTGCTGCTGCTGCTTCTCGATTGATTGTCCCTCTCAGGAGTCCTTGTGCTCTCGCCCTCCCTCTCATCCCGGTTTCGACGTGTAGTGGAGGCACTATCTGAGGCTAACTCTGGGTCTGAGTCTGTCTGATAACTCACACAGGCACCCGGCGGAACTCCACCCAAGCCGAATTGTTTTGAGACAGAGAAGACGGAAGGTCCGGCTTTGGAGAGGACCCGGTGGGCAAAGGGAGACAGAGAAGCTGCAGTGGCTTTGTTGTGTGCGGGTGTCCGTGTGATAGGTTGGGAGATGGGGCTAGAAGCAGGTTGGGGGGGGAACACAGCCTGCTGGGTGGTGTAAGAGTGGTAACCGCGGTTGCTGCTGCTCTGTGGCTGGTTGGACCTGTCGTGAATCTCCTCGCGTTGGTGAATGGGTGTGTGACATTGTGAATTTCTCCCTAGTTGCATCTGAGTGATCTCTCCTCCTTTTTGATGCAGCTCTGGCTCCTGTACGAAACTCTGGCGGTGGAGAATTCTAGAACATCGATCGGATTCCGGGCAGGCCTCTTGGTGGGCATCGACCTCTGAGAGTCTGACCTTTCGACTACAATGGAAACACCTCACGAAGTCCCAGTCGTCGTGGGAAGGGGAAGAGGGGTCAACGTGACGCGGGGGAGTGTCAAAGAGGGAGAGACGAGGGAGGGCACTGATTTTTATCTTTTCCCTTTCTGGACTGCCACTGCTTTGGAGGTGTCTCCCTCTAGGCATTGTCCCATAATTTGTTGCGACGGTGGATCGTGTGGAACTCACAGTGCAAAGAAGGGAGGAGACGGGCGTGGAATTCTTGTCAGGACAGACGGACGCAAGCTTCCTTTCCCTCCGATCTTTCGGGGGGGACGCTGTCACAAGGGAGGCGGCAGAAGAAGGAGAAGGGGGGGCTCGTGGTACGGTCAGATGGTCTTCTACGTTCGGGACCTTTGTGGTGTCGCCCTCATGCTGACAGTTCAGACTGATTCTGTCCTGCACACACACACAACCGTGCACACAAAGGTCGGTTATCAGAGGGGGCCTGGTTGAATGAATGGACGACATGGATGAGCGATATTTTTCTGAATATTCTGATGGCATTTCCGTTGGATAGAAGGGACGTTGGTGTCGGAAGAGTGACCAAGCATGGGGGGAAAGGAAAAAAAAGAGAAGAGAAAGAAGAGCATGCACGAATGCAAAGAATGAAGCAATTTGTCTTTTCGCTTCATGCCGCAGTCTAACATGCTGACAGTCGGAAGAGACATACGTAGAGGATACAGAAAGACCGGAAAACAGCATCCAAAACACGAAGTTCCACTCATATGTTTCTTTTCCCTCTCTCTGTCTGTTCACGAAAGAGACAGACAGACAGACAGACTGACTGACTGACTCGGCAACTCTTTTGAGGCCCGGTTTTTCCTCTGCTTGCTGAAGGGGCGGAGGGCTGTGTCCCCTTGGAGATCCGCACGATCAGTCGGGGTCCCTCTTCTAACTCGTCATCTTCTGCGTTCTCCTCTCGAACGACCCACCGTGCCGTCTCTGGCACTGGTGTCAGCAGCGGCTGTGCAGGCGGTGCAGAGGGAGTCGAAGAAGCATGGATACACACGGATGCTGTCGGAGAAGGTGACTGAGAAGGACGCCTTGTTGGAAGCACGAGAGAAAGACGAGAAGAAGACGCCAAAAGAGAACTCGACTCCAAGTGGAAGACGGCTTCCCTCTCCCCGACCGATAAATCTTCCCCTCCATCGCTCCCGGTGGCGGCACCAGGACATGTGTCTGGGTGATCACTTGTTTCCTCATGCACTCACACAGGATGCACAGGGCGGACTCACAACCACTCTGCTTCCTCTCGGGTTGGGAGCTTGAGGGGAGGCTCTCACTCTTTTCATACACCTGTTCTGAACGATCCCCCCCCTTCCCTCTCTCTGGTCTCTCTGCCTTCCACCACGCTGGAAGCGCTCTTGTGACAGAGGGTCCCACTTCAACGCACGCAGTGTTGCTTCTGATACCGAGATGCATTGAATCGGCGCTGTTGGCCCTGAATAGGGGTAAATCCGGGCCCTTTGATATGAATGCTGGGGTCATTCAAGGGTCGTTGTGCCGTGGGTGACGTGAAAGCACGGTCTCAAAAGGAGTTTGAAGTAGTTGCTTAGAATACTCTGAACGGTCACTCGGAAAGTGAGAAGAGTCGCACGGGTTAGGAGGCGCTAGAAAGCGGACTGGTGACCAAAATGTCAGACCGACGAATCTTCTAGTGGTGTTTCAACAGTTGAGAACTGGTGTTACAACAACAATCTGTCTGTCACACTGTTAAGTGTTGTTTCAGGCAAAGAAACCTCCACGTGTTCCCATGAGCCTCCGAACGACCCGCAATTCGCCTCTCCTCTGCCCGTTAAGTGCAGTGTCTTTCCCTCGAGATCACTTTATGGCGGCACGGAAGGATGGCCGGCAACGGGAGGGAGGGGGATTCTTTGAGGTTCGCAACGAGACCCACATTTTCTGCGTTTTCACAAAACGCTTTGCAGCAAGGAATCTGGACGAAGGAGCACTCACAGTGGCCATGTAGCTGTGTAGTAATATGTTTTGTTTGCCAGTCGATTCCGTGTATGGAGGATTGTCTGACGTACGCACTTCGAGTGTTCAGAACTGCATGATCTCTTTTTAGCTAGTGTACGACTGATGAGTGTTGTTTGACCGTATACTTTGACGATGCATGTTTGACGAGTCCAGAGCGGACCCGGGCCAGCGCACCCGGGCCGCGCCGCGCGCGCGCCGGCCCGCGCGCGGTCCGACCCTGGACAAGACGAGACGAGGCTCGACTTGCATCTTCAGACATGACAAGAGGAAAAAGGGACTTCCAGAACCGCCCCTGCTCGTTTTTTCGAAAAAAAAGTACCGTGAGGGTCAAGACACTTCACTGAAGCTACTTGAAGAGACTCAGACTGGTTGTGCTGAGAGACTGTTGATATCAGAATTAAGTCCCCAGTCCGGTGCCACCATGGGTGAGGGGGGGGGTCATTAATGCCGGGGCCACCGCCCACATACCTTAATTTTCTCCCTAAATTCTAATTGCCAGCCGTCCAGGTTTTAAATATTTTTAAATATACTGAGATATTTTTTTTTGTCTGAGATTGAATTGAAATCGATCGATCGATTGATGAAGCCTGGCATATACCACTCTAGTAAAGCCAACTTCATTCATTCATTCATTCATATGGTAATCTATCAATGTTTCAAATAGATATAAGTATATAAACTCATTGAGATCGATAATCTAGGGTTTAACACTCTGTGAGGGTACCTTAGGTTTGAAGTTAGGTTTTTCAATAAAAACTTAAATTTTTGATGTTTTAAAAGAGATTTTTGGAGCTTAATTTGCTAGAAAAGCTTAAAAAACGCTAAAATAGGGTCGAGTGGCTAAGGTTAGAGTAGGTTTAGATGAGTTTAAAACCCATTCGCTACGTCAAGTTTAGAATTGGTTTGGAAACTATGGTCGCACTAGACTCAAACCTTCCAAACCTCTTTAAACGCATTCAAACCTGGTCAAACTTCTGAAATCCGTATGAAGATGCTAATGAACAGAGCGAGGCGAGCTATAGTGCTGCTACACTATGTTCATGCCAATGCTGATGCGATGCTCTCATGCTCTATGCTTAGACGATGTGCCGATCAGTGCAGTTTTTTTTTTTATTCACACTGCACTAAACATTGATAGCGGCTTACGAATTAAAGATAGAGAATTGGAGCAAGTTGACCGGGCGTTTGAAAAGGAAATTGCACCTCAGAAAGAGTCTGTTAAAGTATGAAAGAATGAAGACAGCTTTTGTATTCTTGAGTTTATCCTACATTCGTTGAATAATTGGTTTGTCTGATATTTCCTGGTAAAATGCTAGGTTGTGTTTGCTTTACATTGTCTCTATGTTCATGCATGCAAAAGCCATTTGGAACCCGGTTTAGACAGGTTTAGACAGGTTTGGTCAGGTTGGGGGATTAGGTTTGCAAACCGACATCATGAGCGTTTGCGAACCTCAGAGGGCGAATTGACTTTCCTAGTATATATAAAAGGTCATGAGTTTTAATGTGAAAAGTTGTGTTATCGTAGGAATAAGGTCAGTTCATCCGAAAAACCGTAAAAAACCATTTTTTAGAGTTATAGCTAATGAGAGTGACACATACCCCTAGGGTTTGTAATCAAATTATATTTTAAAATTATTTTTTTTCTAGTTTTTTTTTTAGGTGTCATACCCTAGTCGATAATCTCATCTAATCTTATCTAATCTATAACGCTTTCAATGAAGCACAGTATAATTCACAGTACCTTATTTATACTCAGCATTGGAATGGGAAGCCAGTCCTCTGGCGTAAATCTTTATCTTTATCACAATTGAGTTACTTCAGGCTAGACTTAGCAGAATCAAAAATTTTCGAAGCCTCTAGCTAACCCTCCTGACACTCCAGTTTGTCTTGAAAAAGATTTTTTAATGTTGGCCATGCCTGTGGCACAGTTCTTTCAAGATTGTCTGCGTCTTCCACAAAAAGTTTCAAGTATACTTTATTTTGGCTGTGCCTTTGGCGTGCTACCTTCAAGTTAAGCCACGCCTGTGGTGCAGACGTTTCAAGTCTGGCCGTGCCTACGGCGCGGCGTTTTAAGTTTACCGGAGTGTCAAGGGGGTTCTCTAACCACAACCCTTGCGTAAGCTTACGTAAACTAGAGTGTAAAAGAATATGTAAAAGTATAGAATAACATAGAATAGAAGACAATCGGTAATAGCTACAGTAGCCGCAAACCTGCAGCACGTAATTTATTGTATGTGAATTACAGTTTTTTTTTTCTGTCATAGCTAGCCTTTACTGAAATATTGCTGAAATATTCCTTCCTCCCTCTGAGGGCCTTCTCTCCACCACCGTGACCGAGTCTGTTTCATCGATCTGTACTGATGATGAATGCAGCGCGCCCTTTTGTATCACTCCACAGATGAACTGTATCATGAACACACGTCGATCAAAAAATCAAAGCCAACCAAAGCCAACCAATCGGTTCGTCGTTTGGAATGGACATAAAAAAGGATGCTGTTGTTGCCTGAGGCTGTTTTCCTGTCAAATCACCCAGCATTCATTGTTCCAACTCTTTTGTACAGATTTATCGATACATCATACATCCCTGCTGTCGAGCCCTCTTGCAATGCCAAGCCAAGCACGCCTCCCCTTCTTCTGCTCCATTGGCATGCTGGAAGGAAGAGAGGAATCGAGCACTGTCCTGCAGTCCGCATTTCAGTATGGCGTTTGAATTGAAGACAGGAGGCAAATCATGCAGGATCGTCTGATGGCAGCGAGAAGGCAAGACTCCGACCAATAGATACGTACAGCCTGTCTGCCTTTCAAAAAGCCAGTCTGAGACCGACTAAGCCAAGCTAGTATGAGGGAGGCACACACTCACGATTGAGAGCAACATTGCATGCATGCAAGACCTGCATGTGTGTGTGTACAGGGAGGAGGTGGGTAAATTCAAGGGAGAAGTACATCTCCCCCTCCTCTCCACTGCCTGCATTGACCTCTTCGCCTCGCTCGCGGGAGGAAGCAGCGACACCAGAAAACAAACAGTGAAAGGGCTGCCACACAAACTGAACACGTAGACATAGAGAAAGACGGATAATAACAGGGACGAGGAGAAAGAGTAAGCGAATGCGAGGAAATCCATGAAAGAAGGCAGAGCGAAACGATCCGATCGCTCTGCGGACTGTTCCACCCTCCCTCCTTCTCTGATCTCTCTTTCTTTCAAGTTTCTTTTCTTTCATGCCGACAGTCTCTTGATTCTTCCTACGTGCATTCACAAAGGATTATTCTGAGTCTTCTACAATCTGCTCATTAGTTCCAAAGGCACAACATGACAACATTGATTTGTCCCTCGACATTCATGCACACACCCTCGACTCCTCCTCCTCATCCTTTCATTGAATCCAAAGAATTCATGCATGACGATGGAGGAGGACACAGAAAAAAGACAGGTTGAAAGAAGAAAGGCACTTGTTCCTACTGTCGCATACAAGGATTGCTGTGAGATTTCTAATAACAGGAAATTATTGAAGTCGCTTTCATGCACCCGGCCCCTTTTCGTTTTTCCGGTCTTCGATCTTTCCTGCTATCCTGCTGCCCAACCCACGAAGACAGTATGGTGTCATGGAAGAAAGAGACAAAAAGATACAACGCAGAGAGCCACAGACAGATTCTTTCATCTTTTCTTTCCTTTTTCTCTTAGAATACAGAGAGAGGAAAGGAAGGAGGGAAACGTCAGAAGAGACAGATCGAAGGACGAAAGTGGGAAGACAGAAGGAAGGGAAAGGAAAGGAAAGAACAAAGCAAGAAAAGAAACCAGAAGGACTTGAAGAGGTAGAGGGGAGGGAAAGAAGGAAGCGGACATCCCCCCCCAAAACTTTATCTGTTGAGAGCGGGTCCTCTTCCCTTCCCCTCCTCCCCCCTCTCCTCTCTTCTCCCCCCCTCTTCTTTCCTGCCGTCTCGTCAATGAACGGATCGAAGAAGCAATGAACGAAACCTTCAACGTATCGCCGCACAATCAATCACTCTTCATCTCACCCCCCCCTTTTCAATTATGGAGAAGAAGATGCAGATCAGGAGTCGACTCAGAGTGCTGATGCTCGAAGCACTCCAGGTGCCAGTGCTCAGGGGACCTGCAGAAATCTCGCACACGCACAAAGACAGAGGGAGAAATGCTGCATGAACATAGGACTGCATGCACATACGCGAACAGAACCAGCGAGACCTAGTGGAGGCCGATCTGTTTGCTCAAAAGCTTTTCATGCCTCGCTTTCTATTGAAGTCACAGAAGAGACTGAGGTTGAGGAAGCGAGAAACGAGAACGCAAAACAACAAAGGGACACTGTCAAGCAAACAAAAGGAGACGGCATTGGCAGGAGTGGAGAGTGTACACATATACACATGTACGAGAACATCCCGAAACATGCTGATGAGATATTGCCACTTGTTTCCCCCCCAGCTCATGCGGTTCCCTGCATTCCTTCCTGCGTATCCCCACAGACCTACCTGTACAGTGAGGCGAGCATCAACTCTCTGATGAATGTGAACTCCCTCGGCAGTCGATCGTGGAGGTTTACGAATAGGGCCTCGTGGTCCATCAGCTCCTTCTTCCACTCCTCCCTCTCTGCAGACATCACCTGATCGAATTCCTCTCGGGTGAACTTCAGATCCTTCCAATTCAGAGACGCGAACTCGGGCATCCAGCCGAATGGCGTCTCCACCCCCTGGGCTCTGCCCTTGCTTCTGTTGTAGATCCACTCCAACACCCGCATGTTCTCCCCAAACCCCGGCCAGATAAACCTGCCGTCTTGATCCTTCCGGAACCAGTTCACAGAAAACATCCGCGGAGGGGCGTGCACCCGTCTGCCCATCTCCATCCAGTGGTTCCAGTAGTCTGCCATGTGGTAACCGCAGAAGGGCAGCATCGCAAACGGGTCCCTCCTCACCACCCCCTGCTTCCCGAAGGCTGCTGCCGTGGTTTCTGACCCGATCGTGGCGGCGTTGTAGACCCCAAAGTTCCAGTTGAACGACTGGCACACAAGGGGGATCACCTGAGAGGTAGATCGAGAGAGACAGAGGCAGGAAGGTAGGCAGCCATATTTGTTTCTTCTTCGCGAGAAGTGCAAGAAAACCCAGAGAGGAAGGAGACTTGAGCATGCACTGTAGGGGGAAGACGGGAATAAAACGAAACAAAAAGAAATGTATTGCGAAACGGATGAAGGCAGCCATGAAAGGCAAAAAATGAGGACGAAGCAGAAAAAAACGCCTCTCTCCCTTACAGACAATTAAAGCAACGAAGCTCAATACGTTGCCCTTTACAGACACATCCAAAGGACAGGAAAGAAACAACAACCCCTAAAGCGTAAGCGTATTCTTCTGGGTCCACGCACCTGACTGCGGCGTCCCCCAAACACGAATGCAGCGACAGGAACACCATTCGGGTCGTTGTGTCTGGGGTCAAAGCAGGGCACCTGGTCGAGAGGGGCAGTGAATCTGCTGTTCGGGTGAGCTGCCGGTTTGCCCGATGTCCTGTCCCACTCATTTCCCCTCCAGTCAATCAGTCTGCCCTCAGGCGGCTGCTTTGTCAGCCCTTCCCACCACACGTCCCCGTCCTCTGTCAAGGCGACGTTCGTGAAGATCGTGTTCCTCTCCACTGCCTTACAGGCTGCCAGGTTAGTTTTGGGGGAGGTTCCAGGGGCGACACCGAACATTCCGTTCTCGGGATTGATCGCCCTCATTTCCCCATCCACCACCTTGATCCACGCTATGTCGTCCCCGATGGTGGAGATCTCCCAGTCCTTGTACGTCTTTGGTGGCTGGATCATGGCAAAGTTTGTCTTCCCACACTGAGACGGAAACGCCGCGCAGACGTACGACTTTTCTTCGTCCTCTGGCGCCTTCACGCCCAGGATGAGCATGTGCTCTGCCAGCCACCCCTCGTCTCTACCCATCACAGAGGCGATCCGAAGAGCAAAGCACTTCTTCCCGAGCAGCGCGTTCCCTCCGTATCCTGACCCATAGGACATGATCAGCCTCTCCTCGGGAAAGTGGACGATGTACTTGACGGTCGGGTTACAGGGCCAGGGAGTCCTGTCGGTTTGCCCTACCTCCAGGGGAGACCCCAGAGAGTGCAGACAGGGAATGTACACGCCCCGACCGCCCAGAGCCCTCCAGACAACAGAGCCCATACGGGTCATGATCTTCATGTTCACAACCACGTACCTGCAGAGAACTTAGGAACGAAAGGGGTGGGTAATGCAGACTGTATTGGTCTAGATTGAAGAGTTTTGGAGCATTTGCTCACCAGAAACCTTGTCCGTCTGATTCACAAGAAACCAACGAACGAACGGAACGAATTCCAACAAGCGCAATGAGGCAGAAAAGTGCATGGACGCACAGAGGGGAGTCCGTCAGGAGTGCCAGCCTGGCAAATTGCTGGTACGCTGACCGGGCGAATTGGTGAACGAATGAATCACTCAATGCACAGATGAGCAGACGATCGAACCAGCGACATAACGAACGAACAACTGAATGAATGGATGAAAGACTGACGGCGAGTCTGTGATTTCGATTCCAATTTGGGAGATATGGGATTCGACTGGCCCCATGCTGAAGGGGATCACGTACATCGTCCTTCCCCTCATGCAGCCGTCAAAGAGGACATTCAACTTCTGCTTCATCTCGCGGGGGTCTGCCCAGTTGTTCGTGGGACCTGCACTCAGTCAGTCAGTCCGTTAGCCATAAGGGCATACACAGACGCACTGATCGTATGGATGGAATTCAACAATTCTGTGTGCACAGTTGCTGATGAGGTCTGCTTGCAGCCAGCGCGTTGGAGTGGAGTGGCGAAAGGACAGACTCCAGAGGGCTGGATAGGACGACAAAAGAAGAAAAAGCCGGCAAAGTTCGATGGAGACTTGTGAAAACAACAGGGAAAGGCATTCAGTCCAAATTGACGTTATTCGATGCCCCACGGAAGGAAGATTGCTGGTCTACTGACCTGCCCCAGCCTTTGAGAGAGAGCAGATGAAAGTCCTGTCTTCGACTCTGGCGACATCCGAGGGATCTGATCGCGCAAGGAAGCAGTTGGGGCGCTTCTCCGGGTTCAGTCGGATGAAGGCGCCCGACTGGACCATCTCCTCGCAGAGAGACGCGTATTCCTCCTCACTCCCATCGCAAAAATGGACACTGTCGGGCTTGCAGAGAGAGATACAGTCCGTGATCCATCTCTTGGCGTCGGAGTGAACCACCTCGGGTGGGAAGTTGACAGTGGCCTGCGCCATTTTGTGTTGATGTATATATGTAAGAAGTGGAGTGTTTCAAGTCTCGTTCTTGAGTGGTCTGCTTTTTCTTTTAATTTGTTGTGTCAGCTGAATATGAATTCTCGTAAACGTGGTCTTTCATTAATTAAACATAGACGGTCCAGTACTCGTTGGAGTTTCGACTCAGAGACACTGAGTCAGAGAACAGATCGAAGAAGCAACACCTGACAACAGCTTTCAGGCCTTGTGAAAGATGACGTTGCATGCAGACTGCGTGCAACATTTTCGTGCGCGCGCGCGCGCGGGGGGGCTCGCGCGGCGCGGCCCCGCCGCCCCGGCCGGCCGCGGTCGCGATCCCCGGAACTTTGCGGCGCGCCGACGGCGGGCCGTATCTTGGACAATCCTGTAACTCCCCTTTTAAAGGGCCCTTTAGCTTACTTTCCGTCACTATCCATTCGATAGAGAGTCTAACAGAGATCCTATCACTTCTCTGTTTGGAGACCAAAGATAAACTTTGTTCACTGGCGGATTCTTGGGCTCCCATACTCCGGTTTTGGTACTCTTCAATTGGTGATCAGCTCTACCGTCTCTCCGTCTCCAGACACCCCGAGCCACCCGAACTCCTTGCTGTCTTCTTCAATGTGGTCCCTTGTGAGCACTCTCCTCTGCTTTCTTCTCTGCCCTCAAGTGGCTTCCTCGCCCGCCTCCAATGGTCTGTCGGCTTTCCGGCTCTGCGAACATCAGCCCGCGCTCCAAAGCTTCATCTTCCTTTGATGTTTTGCTGTCTCCATCGCTGTCCTTCTGTTCAGAGCTCGCATGTGTGCATGTGTGTGCGTGTGAGAGAGAGAGAGAGTGAGAGAGAGTGAGTGAGTGAGTAAGTCTCTCTCTCTCTCTCTCTCTGTGTGTGTGTGTGTGTGTGTGTGTGCGTGTGTGTGCGCGTGGGTGTGTGTGCGTGTGTGTGTGTGCGTGCGTGCGTGTGTGCGTGTGTGTGTGTGTGTGTGTGTGTGTGTGTGCGTTTGAGTGTGCGTGTGGTGCGTGTTTGTGTGTGTCTGTGCGGGTCTGTCTGTCTCTCTCTGTCTCTGTCTCTCTGTCTCTCTCTCTCTCTCTCTCTCTCTCTCTCTCTCGCTCTCTCTGTCTGTGTGTGTGTGTGTGTGTGTGTGTGTGTGTGGAATGTGAGTGTGAGTGAGTGAGTGAGAGAGAGAGAGAGAGAGAATGTCTGTGTGCGTGTATATGTATCCTGCAAGTTGCCCTTCCTCCCTGCAGAGAGGTGCGACGTTCCATCCCTGCTGGCCGCAATGCACCCTCTTCTTTCCATAAGTCCCCGAGTGTGGACGATCGGCTCTGAAGGGACCAGCGGGACATTTGTCTGTCCGATGGGGTATGAGTGTGCGAGGTGGACTGATCTTTGGAGCGAGTCCCGGTTTGTCTGCAGGGGGGGCCTCTTCCACCCACTATCAGCGGTGCCGTACCGAGTGGATTTGGTGTGACGCGGGCCGGTTTGCCTGGGATGTGAACGTGACGTGCCTGGGTTAGTAGGGTGACTCACTGCAGGGCTGCATGCCCGGATTGATTCCTCAACGCAAGTGCGTGCGTCATTCAGCTCAGACAGGACGACTGCCCTGCCGTGTGGGCGGGTCTGCAGTTGCTAGTG
This sequence comes from Chromera velia, assembly GCA_018398765.1. Classification (NCBI taxonomy): domain Eukaryota; family Chromeraceae; genus Chromera; species Chromera velia. Next base: position 4,283 of record JAHBMJ010000159.1, on the reverse strand, counting down.
CCTCGCCCACTGCGTTTGCCTGTGCTGCTACATCACAAGTGAGGTAGAAGAGCAGCGTGACTGATTGTATGGCTGTCACCTTGCATCCTCGGCCCGGCCTGGCGCGCCTCCGTGCATCCGAGCCAGTGTGCCTTTCTTTCCTTTTGCTCCTAGGAAGGCGGTTTCATGCCTGTGTTCGCATGAATGAATGAATGAATGAATGGATGGATGAATGAATGAATGGATGAATGAATGAATGGATGGATGGATGAATGAATGAATGAATAAATGGGTGTGCAGAGACATGCGAGATACCGGTGGGCGAGCTCTCATCATTGAACAGCAGCTTCTTCCACCCACTCCTCTCAAAAAGTTCCGATCAGGGCTCGATCTCACAACCCACCCGACCGTGGCTCCAACCACCCCCCGATGAGCCCCTCCGTATCGGCAGGGAGGAGAAGACTGTACGCTGGACATGCCCAGACGGGTATGATTGTGCCTACTGGAGTCGTCACAGCAACATATGGCAACGAGCACGTCGGAAATCTTCTTGTGAATCCCGGGTTCATTGTGAAGACAGGAAGATCATTTCGGACCGGAACATGACCTGCATCGGTGGGGTGGGAGGGAGGGGGGGTGGGATTTCTGTTCCTTGGGTTTTTTTTCTCGCTCATCCTGTCTGTCTTTCCACGGCCAATGCAACTCGCTTTCCGGGGAGCACCCCTTGTAGTTCCCTCAAGTCAATGTGCATGCGTGCTGCGGGCCTACCACTAGAGTATCGAAGCGCGAAGGAAGACGCTCGTTCCTCCTTCAAAACAACCAACACGGGAGAGCCAGGCAGAGACTGCCGTGCCCCTGCCTGCCTGCCTCCTTGCAGCGCCCTGCGAGGTGCCAGTGGACCTCTCCAGCCTCGAGCTTGAAGGTTTGGGGCCGTTTCTCTCGCGGGCCTCCAACGAGACGATCAGTGTGACAACGCCGGAGGAGGTATCCATGAAGTGTCCGGAGGAGATGGAGTGCGTATATCGTACGGACAGTCGAAGAGAGGAGGGCTGGCAGCCTACGTGGAACAGATGGGGATGCTCTGTGTTGATGCAGTGCGAAAATGGACAACTGAAGACAGTTGGGGGGCGTAACGTGACTTGTTCCGGTACGCTCTGTTTTGCCAATGTCTTGACAACGGAAGATGAACACTTGGATTTTGAGGTAGGAACTGTAGCTTTTGGATGTTCGGCTGTGCATGCATGCTCTTTCACAGGCTGGTTTCTGGAACTGTTCTTGAGCAAGAAGGGAGGACGCACCTAGTAGCTCCATCAGTGCTTTTCTTTTAGTTGACTGCCCACGGATCATCCTGTAACCATCTTCTCAGTCGCTTGTGGGTGGCTCTCATTTTTCTCTTCATTCATGTCAGCCTGCTGTTTGAGGTTTGCGGACACGGTGGACTGTTGCCTATCTGTCTCTGCCTCTGCCTCGGCCTGCGTTCATGCGTGCAGAAACAGTCGAGTTGCCTCAAGATTTCTCTGGGCTGAATATTACCGGCTTCGACCCTTTCCTCTCGCGCAGTGACAATAAACCGCTCCGGATCGGACTAGGACGAAAACTGGTGTACATGAAGTGCGCGGAGGGGCGCCGATGCGCTTTCCGGTCCGCGCGAACACAAGGAAAGTGGATGGGGGCGCCAGTGACGGGCGACTGGCGCCAGTGACTGCTCCACGTTCTTGCGGACCGGGTACGAAGATGGACAGTTCAAGGTCACGTCTGAACGAGAACTCACTTGCTCAGGTTGGGATTGAACAGGCGACACGGACATCGGTTCCTCTGGCAGCTTCTTGCTGTTTCTGCAATAGTGCCTTTTTTGTTCTACTTTTTTGTGCTCTGTCTAGTTGACGTGTGTGTATGCATGGATGCTGTTCAGTGGTGTCCGGCGCCCCCTCGACCATCTGACGCACTCCGTGCGAATGGCCCGAAAAGCGAAATTAACTTTGTTTTGACCTTCGCTCTGGTTGTGTTAAGTGCCCTCTCAGCTTTATTTCCGAGGCATGCATCTTCGTGCGTCAGATTTTTCAATTCGGGATTTACGACACACGCGCGCTATCACCTCAAATTTTTGTAAGCGCCCCTCAGCTACCCTTTCCGGGCCACCTGCGTGCGCCTTGCATGCATGCGAGAGAGAAGACTTCACTGCTGACTGAACACGTACCCAGAAAGAAACCTGAAGCTTTCCTGTGTCTCCCTTGAATCCTACGAGCTGTAGAGGTCTCGTCCGTTTTTCAGATCTGAACATGTCAATGCATGGCCTCACTCGATCGTTGCGTTCAATCAACGTGCATGCTGTCTTGCATTCTCATTCACATGACATACATGACCTCCTGCATGTTTGCAGAGACATGCGAGGTTCCCGAGGATCTCTCTACAGTGAGCAGCAGCGACCTCCACCCGCTCTTCTCGAGAAGCTCCAATAGGTCGCTGGCTATCGGCATCGGAGAGGAGGAGGTGCAGCTCAAGTGCCCTGAAGATATGGAGTCCTTTGAATTTCGTGAAGGGTGGGCGGTTTAGCGGGGGTTGGTGCCGCGCTAAGCTGCGTTGCGAGGACGGCAAGCTGGAGGGCACTGCAATGTTGAATGCGACCTGCTTCGGTAAGCAGAGCCGACACTCTGAGATCTACTGCGGTTCTTTTCCATTTTCACTTTTTTGTATCCGTTGCATCCTCAGGGTATCGACGCTTAAAGCAAAAATTGCACCGTCCAGTGCAGGGTAGGGAGTGGAGCTAGAAGCTGCAGTGTCTTCTACCCTTCATAAGCCCTCCCGGGGAGGTTCTCTCCATTATCTGGGAGGGGTCTGTCTGTCTGTCTGTATAGTCTGTCTGTCTGTCTGTATAGTCTGTCTGTCTGTCTGTCTGTCTGTACAAGGGGGTCCGAACCCTCTTAATGACCAAGCCCTTCTCCACCAGATTCATTTCCGCAAACCCCATCAAGCCGTCAGTTCCACCACCGCTGTCTCTAAACGTCTCAGCAGCCTCCTTCGTCATGTCATTTCGACATTGGCAAAGAAGGACGCTGAGAACTTTCGCAGAACCGGAATCCGAAGGTTTTGGATTGCCCAGAACACAGAAGATGTCGTCCGTCATTTCCGCTCCCAGAAAGGCCTGTCCGGAAAAGGCTTCCGCACATTCGATTTCACCACCATGTACACATAGCTGCAGCACCAAGATTTGAAGAAGAAGGTGGGGGAAGCAGTCATAGAAGCCGCCTGTTTTCCAGTGGGGTTTGTGCCCTTCTCCGCCTCGTTTGCCGCCTCCAAAAGCATTTATCTCACAGAGAAGGGGGAGTGGAGTACACTTTTGAATTTGTCAAGGGGAGAGACAAAAGTCTTCCATCTGAAGGACATCCTTGAAATGATCTCCTGGATTGTAGACAACAGTTTTATTTCCAACGAAGCAGGAAAACTCCGCCGTCAGAAGACTGGTCTCCCGATGGGGACCAACTGCTCCCCGGAATTGAGCAACCTCTGTCTCTATTGTGATGAGGCGAGGTTCATTGATCGACTTGTACGGGAGGGAAAAACAGAAGAGGCAAAGAAGTACCGGGACTCCTTTCGCCTCATTGATGACATTCTCCATCGAGGGGTGGAGGACCCTCCCGATAAAGATAGTTACGGTGGACTCGAATTCAAAGAGACCACCAAGTCGGACGGCTCTGTTGATTTCATCGGAGTCAGTTTTGACTGCCTTGCCGACGGCTGTCTCTCCCTTTCGGTCATTAACAAAGCAGCATCCTACCCCTACCCAATCATCAAATTCCCCTCCGCACGCTCCAACGCCCCAGCACGACAGATGTCAAGCGTGTTCCAGGGTCAGCTGGCACGCTTCAAATTTGTCTGCTCCACCCTATCCGCTTTCAGAGAAGCCGCAGCCCACTGCACACAGCAGTTGATGAAGAGAGGGGCCACGAGAAGTGATCTACTTCACGGGTGGCACACTCATGTCACACGTAAGTGGGTACAGCAGAAGCATCTTTTGAGTCGTTTGAACGGTTGGTTCCGTCGTCTCCTCGTTTGGCTTTCCCACAATCCGAACGGGAAGATTTGGAGCCATCGGGATCACCGACTAAGCCCTCCCGGGGAGGTTCTCTCCATTATCTGGGAGGGGTCTGTCTGTCTGTCTGTATAGTCTGTCTGTCTGTCTGTCTGTCTGTCTGTCTCTTTGTCTGTCTGTCTGTCTGTCTGTCTATGAAGAAAAGAAGGGAGAAGGAGGTTCTCTCCATTATCTGGGAGGGGTCTGTCTGTCTGTCTGTATAGTCTGTCTGTCT